>MJUU01004324.1:41669-54579 GCA_002080025.1 Modiolus philippinarum | reverse complement strand
TTCAAGTAATCTTAATGGATTTCTAAAAGACTGGCTGTTATTTGTTGCTCGGTCGATTTCTTTTCATATTATTTCGTATAAAAGTGAAAATGACTCAAATAATGATACAAAATGTGTAAATGACAGATTTATCTTACTAAATTAAAGTTATTTAAAATTGATTTTCTTTTTATATACAGGTTTTGGTGCAGAAACAAAATCTTTACATGAAAAAGAATCTCCTCATAAGGAAACCATCAGAAGAAAAAGGGAAATTGTCAAATTGCTTCACTTTCTATCTCTGGAGCAATTTTATCCTTCAAAACTTACTCTTCAGGACGTGAGAAACGTTAGAAGTGTTAAAGATGTTGTTTCAGAAAATGATATTCCTTGGTTACTTCTTAGTAAGATTATTATGTTAAATTACAATGCAAGGGAAGAGGATTTATATCTATTTTACGAAGGAAATTCTGATTTCTCCACTTCAGAATCCGATGACTCTGACACCGATTTGTTTGAAGATCAACCTGCTAGTGCTAAACTTAATCCAGCTGATCTGTGTTACGTTATATTTCTTTGCTGTAACATAAAACTAAAATTAGAGATTATTTCTAAGTTATTTACATGTCGTCTTGCTATCCCTTTTATATTTAAAGACCATAATCAAGACCTTGTTTTAACAAAATGGGGGTTAAGAAAGATACTTATTAATAAGTGCGTTGACGAAAAGTCCTTCCAGATAGATGCTTTGAATTACGACTCTAAACGTGTTTCATTTGTAAGACTAGGTAGACCTTCCTTTTCAAAGTCAAAGCTTTTAAATGAAATTTTAAGCGACCAGTATCATCCGACATTTTTTAATCAAGATTGTCCATTAGGAGCTTCTGTTCGAAGGATTGCAGATGGCACTGTAGAGGCATCATGGTACATACCATCCAGCAAACCGAATGACTATTTTTCAGAAGTAATTATGTTTCTCAACCTACGTGGTAACAGCATTGATTTCAAGGAGGAACTCCTCATTTTATGTGATCTTTCCCATATATTGGTGGTTCATACTGATGTAGAAGAACTTCTGAATGAAGAAGTAAGATCAACACTAGTGGCAATACACAATAAGAAATTGCATGTTGTTTATGCACTTGAATCGTGTAAAAGAAAGGACATCCAACCAAATAAAGTGCTAAAAGAATACAAGCATAGCATGGACCATTTCAAGCATAAAATGAAATTTTTCAATCTAAAGAGTATTCAACAGACTAGAAGTTCGTCAGATATCACAAAAGACTTACGAAAAATCATCTCGGAGATACTGGTAGGATCTGAAAGATTGCCACCTTTTATTGACTTGATTGATAAGCTACAGATTTCAGATGAAAAGAGGTTACCTCTTTGTTCAGCTTTCTGGATGAAAGCAAATGATGTAATTCGAAGCCTTACTAGAGAAATGAGTGACCAAAAAGCATTGGTGCTGCCTTTACAAAGCGACCTGTGGTCTGGGTGGTGTTCAGCTAAAAAAACTTTGCACAGATCAATATCTGAAGAAGAAAAAAAAGAATTAAGGAACGTCATGGATAATAACAGGCGTACCCAGGGCAAGATCTTCAAGGAAAGGATGCATCCTTTTTTCAAGACCTTTCTTAAATATTTTCTGAAAGAATCAAAATACGATGACAACATTATTACTTATTTAGCTTGGATACAAAGCCTTTTAGATGAAAAGAACCGATTAGTTTTGCCACACTTTATTTTAAATTACCAAAAGAGCTGGATGGAAATAAAGAAAAAAATAACCATATCGAATATAATCGACTTTATGCTCAAGTTGACAAAGCTGAAAAGGAGCTTACAGCAGCAACCTTCGGACTTGAACATTTGATTCGTGAGTTAGGACAGGTATATGAAGCATTGTCTTCAAAATATAGATTATTACTGAAAAAGAGTATGGCAAACCATTTTCCAAAAATCATTAGCAAACTACTTCAAAATGGTCATCCGTTTGAGATAATGGATGGAGATACTGCCATGGTTCCTTTGACATGGGTTGCAGCCGTTCTAGATCAGCTGAAACGAGATATTGGAGATCAGAAGCTTTTGGCTGTGTCAGTATTGGGTATACAGAGTTCTGGAAAATCTACTTTATTAAATGCAATGTTCGGATTACAGTTCCCGGTCAGCGCAGGTAGATGTACGAGAGGAGTGTATGTTCAATTAGTTAAAGTTACAGACAAAGTTTTGCCATTTTCATATGTTCTTGTTGTTGATACAGAGGGATTGCGCGCACCTGAATTGTCCGATAAAAAACGCACACACGATAATGAATTGGCAACGTTTGTTCTCGGACTCGGAGACATTACAATTATAAATATAAAAGGGGAAAATACTGCTGAAATGGAAGACGTACTTCAAATAGCTGTTCATGCTTTTCTACGACTAAAAATGGCAAATGGTAGGTTGCAATTACAACAGACGTGTATATTTGTACACCAGAATGTACCCGCAGTAGACGCAACATCATCTATGACACACGCAAGACAAAAAATGATAGACACCTTAGACAAGATGACAGCTGAAGCTGCAAACCAAGAAGGCTTAGCTGACATTAACTCTTTCAGTCAAGTTATAGAAATAGATCCTCAATCACACATGTGGTATTTTTCTGATCTTTGGTTTGGCTCCAATTAATTTAGGGTATAGTAGAAAAGTTGCCGAAGTGAAGCAGCATTTACTCTTTGACATTGCACCAAGAAGAAGAACTTTTCTATCAATTTCTGAAACAAAATTAAGAATTGAAGACTTGTGGAATGGGATTTTGTCAGATGATTTCGTTTTTAATTTCCGCAACAGTCTTGAAATGAAAGCCTATCATATGATGGAAGCAACGTTCTACAAACTGATTTTTGATTTAGATAAATCATTGCATAATTTCAAACGATATGTAGTAAGAGTCGCTAGCAAGATGTGAAAACGACAAAGAGCTGGAAGAAAAAGCTTATGCTCTGACTTCAAAGCTAAAGAAACATTTATCAGACAAACTTACTCAAACACTTGACACCTCGAGTAATTATATTGATAATAACTCTCTTCGTGAAATAATGGACCAATGGCGACCGAATAGAAACATTCAACTGAACGAGCATTTCTTGGATTTAGTACACAAAGGTAGAAACGATATAGATAGAATTAAAGCACAACACCAAGTTGAGTTGGTTAAAACAAAAAAACGAAAATTACACAAACGAGAACTACAGGAGCAGGCCCAGTCTCTAGCAGGCAAATGCAAGGAATATTTATCTACATTTCAGTTGTTACAGAGTTTCAATGTGATGTGGAAAAAATGGATGGGTAAACTAGAACAAGAAAAAGTCACTGATATCAAACCTGTAGAAATCCAGATTCAAGAAGTTTTATTTGATCATTTTGCTGCAGACAGAGCTCTTTTGATAAAGGCATTAGAAAAGCAGCCGAAGAAAAACTTTAAAGACATGGAAATGTTGAAGTATTCACTTTCTGTGAGTGAAATAGATCAAGGTGATATTAGTATTTTGCAAAATTCACAAACGGAATTAACTTCTGAAACATTTATATGCAGAAATCAGGCCATTAGCACCATTAATGTAATATTTGCAAAAATTGACAGTTGTCTGTCAAGTGCAACCTCTGAAGACGTACAATTCGAGCAAACCCATGTCAAAGATGTTTTACTGCTTTTAAGTGACGGTATAAATGACCATAACAAAGGCATTGGTGAATTAACTAATTTTAAATTCACGACAGCTTTAAAAGTCAAACTAGCTGTTCATATTATCGGGTATATTACAATTGTTTTTACAGAAATGGATAAGCGTTATGAGAAAAAACATAGTATCACAACTCAGATGGAGGATTACAAAAATATTTCCTGGAATCAATTTCAGTGTACAGTCAACAATACAAGGAATGAAATTGTGTTGACTGATATGCTAATTGATACAGTTCAAAATCTACTTGTAAAAGAGATAGAAAAAAATTTACCATTCGAAGTTGTCAAGATTATAATTGAAGAATGTTTTTCAACTAAGTACAATTTAATGGTTGCAATGATGAAAGACTTGGCCGAAAAGGATGATTTCTTTTCGTTCCATTGGTACATAACTGATGCATCTACCTATGCAAAAGAATGGATCAAACAATTTACCAACCATCGCATTTTTGGGCGGTATATTGGAAACGATTGCAGATATGATCGTATTATCAAAAAGCTGACTGATAAATATATTGATATTACACAGAAAAGCTTGGATGCTACAACTAGCAAAGTGACGACTCTCCGTAAGACACACCAAAACATTACAATGCTGGACTGGATGTATCATTTTGAGAAAAACTTTAGTGGTACCTTCCGGTTCCCACTGATGTTTTTTCCTATTTTACGGACGACAAAGTTTTAAACCATTCGAGCGTACACAAACATTTTTCTGAGAAAATGAAAGATCTTAAACAGAAAATTTTACAACATTTCATTGGTGTTTTGAAAAAAGAAAAGAAAAGGCAGAAGGTTTGGACAGGCGTAAATCCGTATGTCTTAATATATGACAGACTTTGGGGGTGCAAGGAAAAGTGTCCTTTCTGTAGAGAATCATGTCAAAAAACGAGTAAATCACATCCTCACGAACAACACACTTGTGTTCAACATAGACCACCAGGCTTGACAGGTGTTCGCAAAATCGAAAGCAAAGTGATTGCTTGGGAAACATGTAACTATAAAGTTTGCTCGAATCAAACTTTTCGTTGCGGCGGCTCTGGCGGGAAATGTCGAGCCTCTCCTAAATGTGCAAAACTAAAAGATACAAAGCATAAGTATAGGGATTATCGGTCATATATACCAGACTGGGAGATAGAACCATCTGTTTTGATGAAATCGTCAAAATATTAGATATGGTTTGTCAATACTTATCGAAAAGATTTGGAAAATACGTATGGCTACAGAGTGAACACAAGACTTGTCCAACAGCAGTTTAATTGAAAAAGAAGATGCCATCAGGTCTCTCAACATAACAGGAGCATTTTTTGAATGAAATGATATCGGGTCAAGTCATATTGTTTCAGTTTACTGCAATATGGTCATCAATATTGGTTGACCTTTTAACGTTTTTTCTGAATTCATAACTTTTTTTTATATCTTAACCGAAATGTATGAAAATGACGTTTTGAATCTCAAACAAAAGCAAACGTTTTTATCCTCTCAAATAAACTTAAATTTATTTGCCATTGAACCTCTATTTTCTTTACGGATTTTGTCAACCATGGCATAATAAGGTATCATTACAAACCTCAACAAGTTTTAATTAAATTTTGTCATGTTTACAATGCAGAAATACTACAAATGTTGAGGTAAAAAATATATATATAAAAGAGGACTTCAGTTCCTGTCACCTTGTTTTTTTTTTTTTTTTTTTTTTTTTTTTTTTTCGAAAATCAATAAGTGAACTCTTTATGTTACATCCAACGTCAGATTTTTATAGCAGAAAACATTTGTCTAACATGCATAACCTGCAAAATCAGTCCGAAAAGTCATTGTGTGAAATTATCTCCCTTCTAAACATGCTAATGAGGTGGGCGTCTACTCCGGGGCGTCTACTTCACCAGCCATATTTAAGAAACACGCCGTCTGTTGGTGGCGCATAGTAACGGCTGGATATTAAGCTTGTTCGGGTATATAAATCACAAAGAAACGATGCATTTAGTAAAACAAAAACATTTACAAAATAAAAGTTCACAATTTGTCTGCTATTGCACGTTCAATTGTTTATAGCTTATGTGAAATGTCTTCACTGTGACCACACTAATATTAACCTGGCGACAATAAGATATTATTAAAAGGCAAAAAATTATCGGGGCGGACACAATTTCTGTAATAAAAGATAGCCAAAGGATTAATCTTGAAGGGGAAATGTGAAATAATTGATTTCAAAGATGTATATTTCAAAGATCCAAAATGATATTCCGTAACCAAGGTGTATAAGTGAGGGTGGTATCTTCCATAGTGTTCATTATTTGGCGGTAAATGTTATTTATAAACACTGCCGAGGCACTCAAAGGGGTCAAAGTACCCCATTATGATAAAATTACGCGAAATTAATGGGAATGTTTCGATATTTCTGTATCTAAATATTTGTTTGGAACAATAGTCGAATGTTTACTGTTCCATTTAAAACAATAAACAAACTATAGTCAAAAGGTCAAATTACGATTACCTGAATGGGCCTCTGATCCTAAGTTGTAATCATGACGTATATAGGTAAATTCGATTTCATTTCTAAAAATAGAGCCAGTATTGTAGCAGACTCCACGAACTTTGGGGTTTTATTCTGGGAATTTGCGTGGAAGGGCGGAAATGAAATTTTGCACACGTATTGGTAAATTTTTTATGAATCAGTATACCAATTTTGGAGAAAATCCGGAGATGTATATTTGATTCATCCAAATTGATAGACACCCACTTTATTCCACTTAAACCACAATTTACGCACTAATTACAAACTTTACAACCAAATGGCAAGCATTCACCTTATTTCTATACCTTAATTAAATACACGATTTAAAAAATCATTAATTTTTCTCATTAGAAACACCTTTTTGGAATTTGTAACTTCGGAAAACAAATCTAAGTAGATCTTTTTTGTTTCGTTTAATAAAGAGTTCCATTTATTTTGTTTAAAACTAATCACTTATCGGCCTGAAATAGGCTCCAACGCATGTAAATAAATTTCAAACTGTTCAACATTTTTCAATTTACGTAGCTATGGGGCGGGAGAAATGTGATTTTAACAATTAATTAAGGAATATGTGCCAGTTATGTCATATTTATAAGTAGATTATTTACCTTGGATGTTCGAATAACAAAATACCGAAGTTATTGTTAATTTATTTTCTGCATATTTCGACAACTTATGTCTAATCTATGCTGCGCATTTCGACAACTTATGTCTGTGCACCGAAGTACTGACTACTGGGTTGCTGAATACCCTCGGGGACTAAGAGTCCACCAGCAATCGACTGTTTAAATGCTCTATATGGTTAACATCAGCATAGCACCATTATACAGTGAGCAGAAAGGGTAACTGATGAATGTTTTACTTTTGTTTAATATCATGTAGGTTTTTGAGACATAATTACTTAACTTAAGTTATTATATAAATAACATTAAATATTATTATCATATTAATACATCGTTAATCTATTGATTGTTCATGCAGTGAGTGTTTTGTAATTTTTTTTATTATTATTTGATGTTTTGTTACTTTTATCATAATTGTATTATTTATCAATGTACAATTTTTTTATCATTTTTGAACGAGATATATATGCATTTGTACTGTTGATTGTGATTATTACTATTTATGTTTTGTATTCAAAAAAGATAATTCGTTTAATTTCTTCGATATATGCAAAGCACATTATTTTGTTACTTTAAAATGTAGTCATGATTAAAAATAAAAAGACAACACCTTTAATAACCTCAAATGTTGATCACATATCACAATCCACTAGATAATGAACACTATACAACACACAAAAAAAATTTAATCACAGGTCATAATTCACCAGAGTATACTACAACACAAATACAACTGAAAGACAAAAGACAAAATCAAACTAGGATACGAACTCGGCACAGCCGGACATTTTACCGGCTCAAGCAAAAGCTCAATCAGTTTACTTTGGTACATTCTTTATCCTGTTTCCCTATAGTATAATATACATGCCAATAAAACCACATAAAGGTAAACAAATAACTACAAGACCACTATCTTGAACAAGAAAGGAATAAGACAATAGTTTGGAAAGATGGGTGCAAGAGTGCTTTCCGATAACTGACATCTAGCGAGCCAAGCGTATTGGTATATACTAGTATAATGTTACTTTAAATGTAGTACTACTAAAGGGAACTCAAGCTTCAAACTTACCGAAGTTCATGTAGAGACTTTGTATCATGTACATTTAATCCATATGTTTTCATTGTTTATTCAGTCGAAATCAGCAGTATCAGAGAGAGATCATAAAACGTCTAAACATCTTCAGGTAATCGGGGTTCAAGGCCCTTCCGGCTGATGTGTAACCCAAACATAGTTTCTAAACATGGGTAAACAGTTTCAAATAGGAATGACAAGAGAAAGCGAATCAGCAGAACTGAACAAAAATTATGATTTTATTGGAATTAATTGTAATTGCAAGCTACGCGCATAATCTACTGCTCATGGGGCATCAGCTACACTACAAGCAAATCTAATCAACTTTGTTATTTTGTAAACTTGTTACAAAGTGATTTTAATGCTTTTTAGTTAGCAAACATATGGTGAATTCAAGTTGAAGAATAACAATAAAAGCGTTGTTCCATTGCTTGTTATTACTTTGTATTTGTAGAGACCTTGCTTTCATTGTTAATGAACAAAATGAAACCCATTAAACTATATAGATAAAACACAACATAATTAGTAATATAAATATTTTTTTATTTATTTTGTATTTTATTGTACTTTGAAAATTAGGCCTATTGGATTTTTTGCTTTAAGAATAAAGAGTTTGATATATTTGTGTATCTATTAATTATGTTTCATTTTCTTTCTCTTGATAAATACGTTGCCATTATAATAACAGAACATCTGAGAAGATTTTTGCTACACTGATTGAATTAGTACTAGTGTAATCACTAGTACTAATTCAGTGTACTGAGAACAATGATGCGAAGTTTAGAGACAGATGTGATTGAAAACTACAATGTATAGATAAAGCTATGATGAGTTGAATAAACAATTACAGGATATGGAGTAAATTCACATAAAACAGTCTCTACAAATACATGCTAAAACAAAGCTATGGGACAAAGCTTTTATTGGTCTTCATCTTGAAGTTACCATATGATGCTTTCAACAATGAATATTGATCATGCCTAGTTCAAGACAGCCACTGGCACCGGCTGGCTGAAGCAGAAGATGTCAAAAACAATAAATCCATGTTCAATTTCTCCAAGGAATGCAATATAGACAACAAACATAAAATTAACTGTGAAAGCGTTTTTACGATCGTTTTCATCTGTTGCCCGACAAATATATAAGCATATATTTTTCTAAGAAGTTCTAAATTTGCCTCTATTTTTTGTGAGGGTTCACCCTCCTAGTTCTTTAGTTTTGTGGAGATCTTTTTTCGATTGTGTTTATTGGTTTTGTCTTTGTCATGTTGTCTCTATTTGTGTTGCTACTATTACTATGTTATTTGGAATTTAAAAACTCTTCTCTTTATGCCTTCTTGTTTATGTATTTATTTGCCGATATAATCATTTTTCTACAACAAAACTAGAAGTGGTGAAGTTTTTTCCTCTCATGAACGGTTATCCTTGTCGGGTATTTTTTTTTTTTTTTTTTTTTTTTTTTTTTTTGCAGGTTTTTGAATATTTGCACAACGCTTTGAGGACACCCAACACATTGTTTGTTATAATGTACATACAAGACAACGGCAATAGAATACCGCAGGATCGAAGCACAAGATTACACATATCAAAGTCTAAAGACAAGGCAATACCAAGAACACCAGAAGACGGAAGACCAAAGACGCTACACACCAACAAAGCACACAAACACTACAAATATAACACTAAAATCTAAAGCAATAACAGTGTGAACTCTCAAAAAACAGAGTGACATCATGTGCCCCAGAAGGGTATCAGATTATTCATGATAAAAAAGACAAACATTATAAGCAATAAGACTACAAAGACAAGCACATAAAAAAGGTTTCCGTTATGGAATAGGCATGCTAGTGTATGGAATGGTTTGGCATATTTGGTTGATCTCAACACTTCTCCAATACATGTTATCATCAAACGAACAGCAGACGAGTATTTGGCGTAAATCTGAGTTCACATACCGTACCTCTTTTGTAAATGGAGCTGTTTATTGTTGGATACTAGGAACTTTGTCTCAAAAATTTTTTGTAAAAGTTCCTACAATTGTTCTTATGATGCCAAGTCTTACTTCTTCGCTTTACATATCATCTATGACGAAATCTGTTGTTTGACTGAGAAAACGATGGACGGTATATAGCACGGAAGACGTCATAATTTGTCAGTATAATATCATAAAAATTTAATAACAAAATTAGCGAACAGAAAATCCAACGGGCAAAAAGACAAACCTCGGCAAATTGTGAACCCTAATGATCCTGACTTTGTACAGACATTTAAAAAATGGTCTCTTAAAAATGTTTTATGACTCGCCAAAATCCACCTACCATTGCGGTCGTGTCCGGAAGCAGCAATGGCAGTAGAAAATCGAAGGAATAAAGGAGATTGGTGATTACAAAAATCGAAGTTCAAAGGCGTGGCCAAAACGAGATCGTAGAAAACAATGGCGTTACACAGCTACAAAACACAACATTTAAAACAAAGGCACTCACAGTGTGAACTCCCATAAATCTGAAAATGGCGGCATCAGGTGCTCCGGAAGGGTAAGAATGTCCTGCTCTGTTAACAGTAGCCGTTACACTGCCAGTGAATCAATCTAGGAAGTAGAAAAAATTCAAAATCGGTACAGTCAAATCCGGGAAGATGTGAATCTAGCTGAAAATGTAAGCTTTCATTTTGCACACCGACTCGTCATATCTTTCAATGATGTTATGATTACGGTCGTAGAATTTCTTGAGGCTTGAAATTAGCATAGGCTTAAAAAAAATCCTTGACTTGCAAACACTTGACCTGGGAAGATGGTATACGGGGCCGTGAAACATCTATGAGCCAAAGTACAAAAAACAAGTTCGAAGATCCCCACGTTGTGAAGAAGTTGTCCTTCCTCCATGACAATTACATACTTGTTCCTGCAGACAAGGCACGTAACAACATCACATTTATATGCAAAAGACACTACAAGGGCTGCTTGATAAAAGAGATGGGTACTGACAATTCATTAGGCTACCCAACTTGCACACTTTGTACGATAATGGAGAATCACAAATAAGCAATGAAGGGATATGGAGTAAATGTACATGATAAGTGAAAGTCGCTACAAATACATAATAAAACAAAGCAATGGAACAAAGGTTGTATTGTTGTTCTTCATTTTGAAGTCACAATGATGCCTTCAACAATGAGATTTGCCCATACTTCATAATAAGTTCAAGACGGCCCTAAGCACGGGCTTTACCGAAATTAATTGCTAGATATCGGGCAACGGTACATCCATGCTCCATTATCCATGAATGCGCCATATTGCGAGATTGTCAGCAAATATGAAACTAACTGGCAAAGTGTTCTTTCAATCGCTGTCATCCGTTGAAGAGTCTGTCTTGTCTTCCTTTGGTATAAGCGTAAGTGACGAAAACAATGACTTTCCTTCAATTTATTGCATACCTCAACTAAACAAATGTCCTTATAAGAACAGGTATATTGCTAGGTCTTCAAAATGCATTACAAAAAACCCTTTCAAATCTCTCTTAACTACATTACTGGATTACCGCAGTCAAAGATGGCCTCGAACGGTGGTGAAACCTTTGATTTTTCTTCAACACATTACACCACTCTTCCACATGACAAATTGGAATCAGTACTCCGGGATCTCATTCACCAGTTTTTCTTCACCAAAAAAAAGTGAAAAAAAGAGACTCATGTTTGGTATTAGGTACAACGAAAACACATATTTTGTCAAACAACACACTGATTCCCACAAAAAGTCTACTAAGGAGGATGTGATTGCCATGCTTGAATTTAATTGACAATATATATGTTGAATTCGGAGGACAATTTTTCCAACAGACAATAGGGATACCAATGGGGACTAATTGTGCGTCACTTCTGGCAGATTTGTTTTTATATTCGTATGCAGCCAGGTTCATGCAAGGACTAGTCCAGAAAAAAAAGAGAAAATCTAGTCAGATCTTGTTTCGGTTACAAAGATGATGTTTTAGCTTTAAAGAATCCTCGATTTAAGGATTATCTACATCTCATCTACCGACATGAACTGGACATTAAAGAGACAACTGATACATTAACATTAGCATCATACATCTACCTTTACCTATATACTGACAATTCGGCACGCTTAAAATCTAAACTTTATCGTGATGATTATGACTTTCGAATTTTGAACTTTCAATTTTTGAGTAGTAATACACCTGCATCTCCTGCATATGCAGTATGCATTTCACAGCTCATCCAGTGTACGCCGATTTCGTCAAGAGAACGAAATTACTATCTCAAGGCTGTCATTCGGTTACGCAGATAAAAATGATCGTGAGGGATTTTAACGGCGGTTAAGCATTGAGAAGAGATCGTGAGAGATTTGGTGACACCATCGTGAGGGATGTTTATCGAGAGAAATCTTACAAGGTCACATTTCATTTCAAAATATTTATTTATTAGGGCAGTTATTCCCTTAAATATTTATATCTGTCAAAATGGTTTAACTTAGTTAATAGAAGTGTATCGAAATAAAAGTTTAAAAGTCTACAGTTTTTTGCACATTTACAAAAGGCGTCATCGTCATCAACATTTTCAAGGACTACAAAATGTAAACAAAGGCATATTTTTGCAAGATTGTGAAGATTTGGTTGATATTTATTTGAATGTTCATACAGTTATGATAACTACAATATTGTCTGCAAAATTGTATCCAAAAATATATTTCCAAAATACAAGCAAAAAAAGATTATTCCTAAAAAAGGGAAATTTCAGATCATGAGGGATTACGTTACACCTTTTTATGATCGTGAAGGATGATCGTGAGGGAGTACATGCCGCTTGCCAAGATTATAAAATTTGTGAATATTTAAACATATGATGAATTTTGAAACCCTGTCTGCAAATAATAATGACGTTCGAACAAGCATCTTAACGTTATATTGGAATAAAAAGCGTAACAGGCACCAGAAACTCAAACGGATGCTTCAAATAAGGGAAAAT
>MJUU01004324.1:13369-41272 GCA_002080025.1 Modiolus philippinarum | reverse complement strand
TACCTATGATCACAATGGCGATGCATTTATCATGATGGATGGTTACGTGCTTTCCCCCGAGATTTTCGGACTCCCAGTAGACATTACCTTACGTTGTCTCGACTATAAGATCAGAAATTTACCATAATTAAAATGTCAAAGCTCCCTTTGAATAGCTCATTCCTAAGAGGGTTCTTTGGATTTCGATTTGTATACCTTAACCAATGCCTCACCCTGATGACCTGTTGATAGTACCCATAACTAGGGCATTTCAAAGTCCAGAACTGGCCCGATAACTAGTAGATACTTTTAAAATTCCCCTATCGAAAGACACCGAATATTTTTCCAAAGCTGGGTTTTTAATATCACATAAATTTGGTCTTTCAAATGATGCTAATTGTTTAAACAGAAAAAGAGGAAAATTGATGTTTGGTTTGTAATTAAAAAGATTACTTACTTAAAATCAGCTATTTTTTAATCCATCAAAGCAACAACAAGGCAACCAAACCGTCAATCCAAGAGATTAGTCCAAAAGCACTACAGAGACAACAATTTTTAAACAATTTCAATTTGCATTACGTGGGCATATGCTTGTTAAAAGAAAGGAACAAAAAATAGTAAAGATTTATATGAAATATGAGTCCTGTGGTGCAAGAAAACCCAGACAGCTAGTGCCAAACGTGCTGCTGTCTGGGAGTCCTTGCACGGCAGAAAAAATCACACTAGTCAAAGTTCTACATTTTTCTCTTAAATTTTTTGGGAACATGTAATAATTAAAATCCGTAATAATGTGTGTAAATTGTTAAATAATGAAAAAAAAATGTATAGTTATAACTAAAAATAACTGATTCACTTACCATATCCCCTGGTTTGATTTGGTGACTAACACATAGGGAAGAACCTTGGTGGGATCGTTGTACCACCAAGGGGATTTGTCAACACCATGTTGTTATTAAAGTGTTTTAAAATCTTAAAAAAACAAACAAAGAAAAAAAAAACAAAAAAAAACAATTTTTAAAACATAAAGAGAAAAGAGAAGACATAAATATACATACAACACGTGAACCCAAACAAAAACTAAAGGTTGAGACCAGGCCGCGGGGTCATGAAATTTAGACTGCTAGCCGTTCTCAGATTAAGAATGATCCCAAAATCAAGAACTAATTCTATTTTACAAAAAATTGAAACTTGAACATTAAGAATAAGACAGTTCGTGATACCGAAGCCAGGTGCACCGGTAGAGTAAGCATCTCCTGTTTGTTATAAAACACACGCCGTGTTGAACATGTCACGTCCGATAGAAATCAAATTCGGTAGTAAATTGTAATTATGTACATGTCCATTTTTTTAAATTATGCCAACTATTGATGTGCATGATTTCTCCTTACATTTTTGCACAATGTCTCTTCATATGCAGAAATGTAGTTGATCGAGAATTACATACCATACCCTTAAAGTTTGACTAAAAATGGGGATGACACCGGGTTATTTTTGTGCACACGTGTTTGTTTATTATTTTCATGGCAATTTCTAGAAACTAGTGTCTTCTTCCTATTTTGAAATCAAATGTTAATTCATTTTACATTAAACTGCTTCAAAGACCCATGCTCGCATTTCTTTCAGTGTTTAAGCATAATAAAAAATAAGATATTTAGATTTAAATGTTGATTTTATGTGTTATTCTTTATCCAAAGAATGTTTATATAATAGTTTGCCTTAAAAAACAGGATTGAGACCTAAAATAAGAAAGGAAGGGATATGGAGTAAATGCATACGAGACAAACCTCTATAAATACGTGTTAATATAAAGCAATGGAACAAAGTTTTTATTGTTGTTCTTCATCGTGAAATAACCATAAGTCCTTCAACATTAAGCCTTGCTCATACCTCATAGTAAGTTCAATACGGCCCCTGGCACCGCTTGAGTGTAATTCATTGCTAATTGTCGAGCAACGCTACAACCATGCTTCATGATCATTCAAGAATGCGGTGTTGTCAACAAACATAAAACCAACTGGCAAAGTGTACAATCGCTGCCATCCGTTGCCCGACAAAAGAATAACAGAAGACATTTCACAACACTTAAACAAACACAGGGCACTCATCGAGTCAAAAGTATGAAAACTTGGCATAATAAAATCATGAGATGTGGGTACAACAAACAGGTGGGCAGAATAATAATTTGATATTACAAAAATAATAAAAATGTCAAAATTTAAGATATGCTAGTGCACCCATATGAGAAATTCTCTCAAGTACAATTACACAATAACAGAAATGTATATAGAGCATACATGAATCATGCTCATAAAACAAATTTCAACGAAATGCTGATAAACATTTTTTCTCAGTTAAAAGTGTGTTATGCGGGTCCCTTTAAGAGTTTTTCCAGTATTCTAGGTCAATCGAATTTCATTTGAATTAATTCTAAACATTAAGTTTAAATCTTTTTGAGACCCTGGACGAAAACGAGATGAATTAAGGAATCCGACAATTTGATTCATATTTATGTGCTTCCCGCGGTAACAAGAATAATGCAATAATAAACACTACTGCACTTTTGAAAATACTTAAATTAGCATCTTGCCATTGTTTAATGTGCTTTTTGATATCATCGTAATATTGCTGAACTGTCAGTCGTGAAGGAACAATCCAAGGACAATGGCAACATTGGAAAAACAAAGAAACAAAGTCATAACATGAACAAGGTACAGTAAAGAAAAATAGACATGCATATATACAAAAATGAATAGGAGAAAAAAAACACATTTCTTTTTTTACAATAATGGTTAAGCTTAATCCTTCACGATCATAAATTTCGTCACCTCATCCCTCACGATCATTTTTGGATAAAAGTGCACAAAATCATATTTTTTGTATTTATCGTTTACCTAGTACAAAAAGCAAACCCATCATTAGTAAGCATTATATAAAGAATATAGGTTGTAGCAGAAATTTGAACACTGGGCAAAGGCATTTTTCCAAAAAGAGCAAAAAATGTGCTTCGAATCTTCAAAAAGTCAGTAGGGTTCAACATCGCCTTTTGTAATTCTGAGCAGCATGTTGTACCTTTTATATATGTTTTGGTCCTAAGCGATAGTATGATAATAATCATTTTGACAGACACATTTCTTTTTCCCAGTAAGTTCTCTCCTTTTTCAAAATATCAAGTTTTTCAAAATAATTGTCAATTTAATCCCTCACGATGGTGTGATACAGTGCTTTTTGTCCTCATGTTGCTTTTTGTCCGCTGTTCCTTTTTGTCTGCAAAATGGCGCTTTTTGTCCGCAACTTTTGCTTTTTGTCCGTCGCTTATTGTCTGCTTTGCTTTTTGTCCGCAATATTTGCTTTTTGTCCGCAACTTTTGCTTTTTGTCCGTCGCTTTTTGTCCGCATTGCTTTTTGTCCGCAAATTTTTCTTTTTGTCCGCAACTTTTGCTATTTGACCGTCGATTTTTTATGCTTTGCTTTTTTTTAAATGTTTTGCCGTTGCAATATTTTAGATACATATTATATACGTTTATACAGAGAATCTCCCGGAGAAAAAAACAACGACAGTAGAATACCGAAGGAACAAAGCACATGATCACATAAATCAAAGTCCAGAGACAAGGCAAAATCAAGAACACCAGAAGACGGAAGGCCAAAGACACTACATTCCCACAAAACACACAACCACTACATTTACAACACAAAAAACTAAAGCACTAGCAGTGTGAACCCTCAAAAACAGAGTGACATCAGGTGCTCCGGAAGGGTAAGCATGTCCTGCTCTGTATACAGCACCCCGCGTCACAATGTCAGTGGGCCAATCCAGGGTAAAGTCAAAACCGGTAATGTAAAATCCGGGAGACGTGAATCTAGCTGAAAATGTCAGCTTTCATTTGTGACACTGACATTTCATATCTATCTATGAGGCTGAACATATCCCTGACTTAGCAGTTTTTGTGACAGTGTTTTGCCCTTTCCACAAAGTCACTGTATGAACTACACGCTCTACAGTAACGAATTAATTGTGAAATATACACTCCATATGCTGGTGTATACTGCTGTAGAGAAAGGGAAAGTTCACAATTGAAAAGTCAAAATAATCACGTTTGTCATATAGCCTAGATTTCAGACGTCCATGTTCGTCAATGTATAACAAAAGGTCAAGGTATGAAGCAGAATTTGGTGTAGCGGTTGTCTCTTTAATTTCAACTTCTCTGGGGTAGATGCGATGTAAATATTCTTTAAAAAGTACATCGTCTATATATCTGAAGCTGAAATTAAAAGTCTGGGCTAGTTGTTTTTGTTTTTGTTGTATTAGCCCTTATAAAAACTTTGCTTCATACGAAAAAAGGAAAAGGTCAGCTAAAAGTGGCGCACAATTTGTTCCCAATGGAATTCCTATTGTCTGTTGAAAAACGCGGCCTCCACATTCAACAAAAATGTTGTCGATCAAAAATTCAAGCATTTTTATCACGTCATTTTCACTCTATTTCTTGCTTGACTCAGTGTGGTTCTTAACAAAATATGTTTTATCTTTTCCTATTACCAAATATGAATACCTGCGTTCTCCGTTTTTGGTACAGAAACATTGATGTATCAGATCGGAAATTACTGTTTTAAGTTTATTATGTGGAAGGGTTGTATACAGGGTAGAAAAATCAAACGTTTGAATGCTATTGCAGTATGCGAGACTGTTTGAGGAGAGCTGTTCAAGGAGATCTTTGGAATTTTTAAGAATCCACATTATATGGAGAAATTATATAATCGAAAGACATTCGACATTTGCAAGCATATCAGGTACGTGTTGTGTAAAATATCATTAATACATTATCAATCTTAAGGAAATAAGGATGATGCCTCTTTCCTTATTTATTTTTGGCACTATTGATTGTTGGGGTGTTTGTTCCACACGCTTTTGATACCAAGAACCTTTGGGTCCTAGTGCTGCTGATAAATTGTCGAATTAGCAATCCACCTCGTTGAAATTTATTTCAATACACCCTTATTTCGCGCGTTGTAATCTAATGTACATCATTTCATCATCTGTATTAAAAAATTCGTAAAACTTCAACGGGACCTTATGTTTCTTCAGCTCAGTACGTTGTCATTGTAATTTGGGCTATAGTTACCGGTAAATGTGGTTGCTAGGTAGAATTCCAAAATAACTGGCCGTTAAGACTTTCAGGAAATATACATAATTGGAGTTTCATTAAATTTACCAAAACTGGAATCAAAGATTTTTTTGCAATTTACTACTGAAAATAATTCTTAATACTGTAAAGAAATTTTAAAAAATTATAGTTTCTTGGTAGAATTAAAAAAAATCAGGTCTTTGAGAGTTTTAGGAAATTTACCGAAATTAGGATCATAGTTTTTTGTAATTTAACTTTTGAAAATCACATTTTGCCATCTTGATCCTCTATGAAATGTGATTTTAAGTGCCGGGCTACTATTATTTAAGAGATGATTGTATTGTATTTTAGGGTCCGAGGGGGTAAATCGTACTGTCGCAAAGTTTTCTGGCGACGCCTTAGTGGAGCCAGAAAATAGTGGTTTGCGACAGTAAAATCTTAGATTTACCCCTGAAGATCCTAATAAAAAAAAAACAGTTGAGTTATCTCTATTATAATGCAAATCCGCAAAAAGAACGTTGTACCTCGATTTTCAGATTACAGGAAGCTTGGTATGCGTCTTTGCCATCAGGTTGTTATTTGTTCCGACGATAAATCGTGGATTTTACCCCCTGAAAATTTTGAATTCACTCAATCAAAATAAACCTTACAAACATAAGTTCATTAAAATTCGCTTTTTGTGCATAAGCTGATTTTGATAACTGGCATATACATGTAATTATAAGAAATAAAAAAATAATTAAAAAAACATGAAATAATCATGGTTAAAACTATGAATGAAACCCTTTATAAAATCCGTTTGTTGAGTCAGGTGTTTTTTGTATTTTGAACCATTGGGCCGATGCCACTGCTGGCGGACCAGAGGTCCCCGAGGGTATCTTCGGCCCCATAGTCAGACTTGTCTGAAATGAAAATTTTACCTTGCGTGTCATAGAAATTTACTGTTTTTATCAAAATTCGAACTGCTTAGAAATACTGAGGCTTCATTCCGTGTATGACACTCGGTAGATGACCTTGCTACTGGATTTGGCTTCCTATTTCGATACTTTTGGAAATTAGTACTTCTTTTCTTACTATTTTTTGGATTACGGATTTCCATTTTATTTGATTCTAATGCTGCTGATGAGAGTTTATTCCTTGAAACACGTGTACAGCATAGCTAAATTTACTGTTTTTTATGCAACATCGGAATTTTGTATTTTTATTATCCAACAATAACACTATAACTTATAATGATAACTTAACCTAAAGCTTTCAAACAAACACCAACGTTTATAATGGTATTATCCTCCTCTGGTGAAATTAGTTTTACCTTAACAAAAGTAACCCTAAACATGACTCTTTACAAAACCCTTCGGGGAGTTTTGAATTTGATTTTTCTTCCGTAGTGCGACAGTGCTTT
Source organism: Modiolus philippinarum (assembly GCA_002080025.1). Taxonomy (NCBI): domain Eukaryota; kingdom Metazoa; phylum Mollusca; class Bivalvia; order Mytilida; family Modiolidae; genus Modiolus; species Modiolus philippinarum. Next base: position 34,769 of record MJUU01004324.1, on the reverse strand, counting down.
ACCAGCAGACTAGATTCCTTGAGCTAGCCGGCAGATTAGCGGCACCTTCTTTCAAAATTACGTTTTGTCATATTTTTCCTGTTCCAAGATAGTGGTCATTGAGTTAGTTGGTTTTATTCGCATGTTTATGATACTATATGGAAACGGGATAGAGAAAGGGGAGGTTTGGGTACCCATAGACCGGCTAAACCCTACCACTGGCTTTTGCTATTGCCGGTACCAAGTCCGGCTATTCCAAGTTCCTATCGTTATTTATGTTTATCTCTTGTTTTCATTATTGTTTTTCTGGTGCAGTTTGCTTGTAAATTGTGGCATGTGATTGTAGTTCCTGGCCATTGTAGGTGCTTGCTGTTATCCTGTTTTTGTAATTGAACGTTATCATACACCTTAACCTATTCCCTAAAAATGACTCCCTCAAAACCTTTAACCTTGGGCTTTACTAACCATAGCTAAGTCTGAGGTATCCCCAACCTTAGTTACCCTGACCATACTGATGGATATCATAATTCATTGAAAACACATTATGAAACGTCAATCATAAATGGTGAATGAAAGAATATGGAGTAAAAGCACATGAGAAAAAGTCTCTACAAATACTGGCTTTTGCTGGTGCCGGTACCAAGGCCGGCTATCCCGAGTTCCTATCGTTATTTATGTTTGTCTCTTGTTTTCATTATTGTTTTTCTGGTGCAGTTTGCTTGTAGATTGTGGCATGTGATTGTAGTTCCTGGCCGTTGTAGGTGTTTGCTGTTTTCCTGTTTTTGTAATTTAACAACATTCATACATGAAAACTCACTATGCAACGTGAAATATGAAAGTAAGTGAGAACCGAACCGTCAGTCAAAGAACGAACAATCCATGAACAAGGGCAACATCGGAAACACCAAGAAACAAAAAACACAGGGACAACTAAAAACGATAACTTATTGCTAACACGTAAACTTCGACATTTAAAACACATTATGAAACACATTGGTATGCATTCCAATGACAAAACTGAAACAACGTCATCCATGACTGTGACTTAACACAAAATATGTAAACATACTAATTTTGATATAAAACTTAGAAACAAAATGGAAGACGAAGTAAACATCAAGTGAAAACAAATTGAACAGAATACAATATGATCTACAAATACAAACATAAATGTTAAAAGATCAACATGAAGTAATACAAACTGATAAAAAAAACAAATTGATATTGACGACAATATAAACAATACATACAAGCAAACGATAATATTAAATGATACAACGTGAATGTGAACACCAAATTCAAATAGAAACTATAAACCATCAACATAAACTGTAAACATGTGAACATTGACACGAACGTTAATACCAAAACACGACACACAACGTTAACAGCGAACAGAAATACAACGATTTGTGAAATGAATGTGATAAATTTATTGAAAACACATTGTAACACGGGATATATAAACAATAATACAGGGAGACACCCCGGGGGGTACTCTCAATTATCATCTGTACCTAGGCTGGTCCCCGGAAAAATTTAACCAAAAAAATAGTACTTTTTTTCAAACTACCCCAAAAAAATAGTTCTTTTTCAAATCACCCAAAAAAAAAATAGTTGCTTCAATAAGTGAACCCCAAAAAATATGCTAGAAAAATAACACTTAAATATATACATGTTGTATTTTAACATAAAAAAAAGAAAATTGAAATTAAATTGACAAAAAGTTTCCTCAGTTTAACATCTTATAAAATTAATTACTACATCATTGTAATCAGTGTTGTGCTGACAAATCAGTTGACTTTAGTAACCCCATGTGTTTATCCATGGTATATTTCTTCATATTCTATGCAAACAAAACACCCCAAAATATGACATATTTGCCTACCCCTAAAAAATATCTTACCCCCCCCCCCCCAAAAAAAAAATAGTTAATAATATTTCTAACCCCAAAAAAATAGCTTGGAATTTCTTGAACCCCCGAAAAAATAGCAAAATTCGGAAATTTACACCCAAAAAAATAGTACCAGCCTAGGTACGGGAAAAAATTTGGAGTACCCCCCGAGGGAGACACCGACAACCCGACAACTTAACGACATTGATCTGCAAACTTGTATATGAAAATACACTATGAAACGTGTAATGTGAAGACAACTACAACAAAACGTCAGAACATAATGATTTAAGGGAGATAGGAGGGCCTTAAGAAGAGAGGAAGGGCAATAAAGGAGAGGAGAGCCTTAAGGGAGGAAGGAAGTCTTACGGTAGAGGAGGGTTAAAGGTAGGAGATCTTAAGGGAGAGAAGGGCCGTAAGGAAGGAAGGAGGCCATAAGAAAGTACGAGGCCTTAAGGGAGAGAAGAGAGGGGGCCTTAAGGAATAGGGGAGGGCCTAAAGGAATAGAGGAGGGCCTAGAGAGGAGAGGCAGGTCTTACAGAGAAAAGATGGTTTAAATTTGGAGAGGAGGGTCTAAATGGGAGATGAAGCGTGTCCATTGGTGATTTAGCGGAGGCAGAGGTGGCAGCAGAAGCAAAAACCCGTAAAAAGGCTAATAAAGACAGCAAAAATGCGATAAATTCATGGAAAATACAACAGGAAACAAGAAAATATGAACAGAAATACACGAAAGTATGAAAACAAATTTAAACTTTGACATGAAAATACAAACTGAAACTAGGAATATGAATACAATTACAACAAAATATGACAATAAATGTTAACTTTGACATCAAACACAAACTGAAACATAAAATGTGAACCGAAATACATCAGAATTTGAAACTTATCGACATTTATATCAAAAAAATTGAAATGTAACATCAATTGTTTGTGACACTCCTAACAAAATGCAAACTTGTAAGCCAAAACACGTCCAAAACATAATGATAAAATGAAATAACATCAACTCTCCTACTGAAAGAGACCTGACTAAACGATATACAAGTATGAAGATACCCCGAATTCATATACCACAAGAATATATTACTAATAGTTCGGATTAAGGCCGATCTAGAGCCAATGTAGGGCCGACTTAGAGCCGATATTGGATTTTTTAAGGGCTGATATCATCATAATAGTACTACACAGTGCTACAATACCTTAAAAATCGCCTTAAAAGGATTAGACCACCCCGAATTGATGTATCATATGAGCCCAACTTTGGCCCTAGATCGGCCTTGATCCAAACTATTGGTAACATAGTCTTGTGATATATGAATTCGGGGTATCTTTATACTTGTAAATCGTTTGGTTGTACTATCAAGTTGATATCTGTTAACTTTACAAAGTCTCTTTCAGTGCGAGATTTGGCATTATGTTTGTTTTCCCTTGATGTTTATTTCGTCTTCCACTTGTTATCATACATACCAAACGGCTTCCATATTTTTTGTTCATAGTTATAGATAACTAAATACTAAAGTTACTGTGAATTTACTTTCTGCATATGCGCATTTCGACAACTTATGTCTCATCAGTGCAGATAAAATCTAAACGTTTGGAAGACCATAAACTCAAAGATGTTTAAAAACTGATAGAGAACAAATAACCAATATGATCTAAATGTAAAGCCAAAATCAGCTAAGGACAGAGCTTTGCGTGAGGGAGATACTCCTTAGTTTCAATAAAATTTACAAAGATTTAGATATTGTAAGGTTCCAAAAATAATCGGCTTTCGGGTCAGCACGGAAGTACTGACTACTGGGCTGGTGAATACCCTCGGGGACTAACAGTCCACCAGCATTGGCATCGACATATAGATGACGTTATGTTCATATCAATGTCAGTAAGATCTTTTGTTATATGTGTGTTTATAATTGACGTTTCATTGTGTGTTTTCAATGCCTTATGATATCCATCAGTATGGTCAATGTAACAGACTTGATAAAACTAGGGTTAGGGATGGCTTAGACTTAGCTATGGTTAGTAAAGCCCAAGGTTTAGGGTTTTAAAGGAGTCGGTATTAGGGAATAGGTTAAGGTTTATGATAACGGTTAAGTTTTGTTTAGGAGTACTTTTGTGAGGGTAGAATTAATTTCATCAGAGTGGGATAATACCATTTTTGACGTTGGTGTTTGTTTGAAAGGTTTAGATTAAGATATCCTTAAAAGTTCTAGTGTTATTGCTGGATGTCAGCAATGGGGTTATGGCTATCAAAAGAGTGTGGAACAAACACACCTTAACAAACAATAGTGCCAAAAATAGATAAGAGCACCATCCTTATTTCCTTAATATTGATAATGTATTAATGATACACAACACAACACGTACCTGATATGTTTGCATAATAGGGGATATTGACGAGATACTCTGCTTGCATCCGTTAAATTAGCTTTGAGATCTAGTGACCTGAAAATTTTACATACATACTGGCCTCTCACTGATACTGCCGATGTCTACTGAAATATATGATGATTCTTGACTAAATCCTGCGGGAAGTTTGGAGTTTGATTTTTCTTCCGTAGTGCGACAGTGTTCTACCAGCAGACTAGGCTCCTTTAGCTAGCTGGCAGATTAGCGGCGAGCACCCCTTGACCCATCTTTCAAAATCACGTATTGTCATATTCTCTCCTTTCAATATTGTGGTCATGGAGTTAGTAGTCTACCTGTATTGGGTTTTATTCGTATGTTTACTATACTATAGGGAAACGGGACAGATAAAGGGGAGGTTTGGGTACCCATAAACCGGTTTAACCCTACCGCTGGCTTTTGCTAGTGCCGGTACCAAGTCCGGCTGTCCCGAGTTCCTATAGTTGTTTACGTTTGTCTTTTGTCTTATTTATGTTTTTCCTGTGTATTTCCCTAGCACATTGTGGCATGTAATTATAATATTAGCCATTGTAGGTGTTTCCTGTTGTCCCTTTTATTTCATTTTGCAAATGTTCGATTATAGGGTTTCTATGGGAAATTCTCTGTATAAACGTATATAATATGTATCTAAAATATTTCAAGGGCAAAACATGCAAAAAAGAAGCAAAGCATAAAAAAATCGACGGTCAAAAAGCAAAAGTTGCGGACAAAAAGCAAATATTGCGGACAAAAAGCAAAGCGGACAAAAAGCAACGGACAAAAAGCAAAAGTTGCGGACAAAAAGCGCCATTTTGCGGACAAAAAGCAACATGCGGACAAAAAGCACTGTATCAATGATGTCACCAAATCCCTCACGATCCGGTCTCAAGACTTAACTGCCGTTACAAATCCCTCACGATCATTTTTATCGGCGTAACCGAATGACAGCCTTGTATCTCAAAAGGTACTTAGCCAGTGTTATATTCAATCACTGTTAATATTGTCACTCAAAATGTTTTATGGTCGTCATCACGATTAGACGGATCGTTACAAGGTGTCTGTATCACAAATGAAGATATCTTTCAATAGATATCGAGTTATTTCTTGATCAACACAAACCGAATTTGACGTTACACCGAACTTTTCACCAACAGTCTGATGGATGTCGCATGTGAGGCAAGCCATGCTTACCTTTCCAGATGACACTCCGGGTTTTCAATGGGAGTTCACACTGTCAATGATTTTCTTATCTGTATATCACACTGCTATATCTTAGTTTTGTCTTCCTCTAATATGTTTGTGCTACAGATTTGTACGTGTAAATGTCTGAAAACTGAAGAATTTAACAGATGCTGATCAAACTTTAACTTTGGTACTGTTTGAGTGTTAGAGAAGTAACATGTTCAATGGATTTTAATGATTTTATATAGGGGTTGGAAATTCACATTAATCAATCAGCTACAGAACAGATTTTTCAACAGTATATATTTTAACTAGCTATGTGCGGGGGTCACATGTGGAGCAGGTCATTCTTACAGTTCCGGAGCACTTGACGACACTACTGTGTTTTAGGGGTTTACACTGGATGTGCTGTAATTCTGTGGCTTTAGCATTATGTTTTGATTGATTCTTCTTCGTCATTTTCCAACTCTGTCTGTATGTGATCCTTATATAGCAATGTATTGTTTTTTTTTTTTTTGCTTCAGTATTTATTTGGGATTTTTTTTATTTCGCACGCCATACGTAGGAAAATTACTGCTGAGAAAGAGGAAGTTCATAATTGAGAAGTTAAAATCATCATGTTTGTCATTAAGCCTTTTTCTTACATGGAAACCCTGGAAAACTTTGCTTAGTAAAAGAGAAAAGGGTCAACTAAAAATGGCACACAATTTGTTCTTCTGGGAACACTGTCTGTTGGAAAACAAGACAGTGGCAGTGATGTCATCTTCGTTGATCATCGGTAACAAATAGCATGGAATATAGTTCACTGGTTCTGCAAACAGGAACAAAATGAAGTCAAAGTACGTGAATAAATCACTTTGGTGAAGTTCTTTTCCATCAGTTCTCGTTCATAATTGCAATTTTCACCAGTGTAATTCCTTATCGATGAGTTAGTATAAGCAAATATTAAAGACTATGGTTAACGGTTACGAAGACATGAATGCACTAGACCTTTTATGTATGTGGTGAAACAATAAGGTAGATGATTGTAGGAGATTTCTGTTTTAAGAAGTACCTGATTTTGGAACTGATGCTTTAAAAGTTTGTTACGGAAAAGTAAATATTATACCAGACCCACAGCCAGTGTTAAGATCTGCACATCTGAGTAGAAAATAATACCCCTCGAAAAGTCGAGTTTGTAATTAACGAAATCTGTAAATTTAAATCATGGAGAAGAGGAGAAAATTGTGTCTTGACCTGAGGGAAATGTGCTGGCTTGTGCGTGAATGATGGTGGGAGCATGGAGGTATAAATCTATGTTAATACCTCCATGGTGTGAGTAACAGACAATCCATTCAGCCCGGCTATTTTTTCCAGAAGGTTTTATTATCTATTTTTTCATTGCACATTGCTTTGCAATCTCATCTTACAGTATGTTGCCAAATATTAATATTTTTTCTTTAGAATAGCAAATTACGGATATCATAGTAAATTCTAGTTCTTTCGATAGCCATTTTGAAAACTTAGGTCTATTCTGTGAAGTGGGTGACAAGATATCAAATATGCTTTAAATCTAGATGAGCACAAATTATTTGGGCCTAAAAGTAACGCCAATTTCATCTAAAGACGGGACGATGGAGATCCTTAGTTTTATCAAATTTCTTAGCTCTTTTAAACTTTTAAAAAATGTCGGTTTTTGGGCCAGAACCGAAGTACTGGACGACTGTTATGGTGATACACTAGTAGACTTACAACCCATCAACAGATGCATCGACCATACAAGTGATAATTAAGTAATAAAATTCTGAAAAGACATTAAATTGGAGTACAGATTCCAATGTAGGAATTTCAAAATAAATTCTGCCTGAACAAGAAAAAAATAGGATTTGTGGAGAATTATGCATTTCCATTATCTATATTCGTACGAGAGAAAGGTAAAGTAATTGAGAACGAACAACCCAATGACAATGGCAACATCGAAAAACAAAGAAACAAATACATAACATGAGCACAGCAAGGAGAAGAAAAATGAAGACACACACATATACATAAATGAACAACGCGGACTCAATAAGATCAGGTGTATCTGTACCGGTAGAGTAAGCATCTCCTTCTGCTTCTCGTAAGACACCCGCCATGTTGAACATGTTTACTCTGGTAGTAAAGTCAAATACGGTAGAGGAAAAACAAATTTTAGTGACAAAGAGAAAGATCTGTTGTCATCTGGGAAACAGATATTCCTTAGATTCCTTTCATGTGTTTTTATGGTAATTGTCCCTTTGTTTCCTCCTTCGGGTCATATTGTTTCCAATTTATTTGGAAATAAGAAATGCAACCAAAGCATCTTCAATATTTTATAACATAAATTTATATTTAATATATTACATCTCAAGGTCTTATGCATTTGTGTATCCTTTAAATTAGCTATAGACAAAGTTGTGAGGAGATTTAGAACTTCTATTTCGAACAATACCGCAATGGAAAGGAAGGTTTGGCGCACAAAAAAAAGGTTTAACGCACAATTTCTTTTGAAATGCCTGCGCCAAGTCAGGACCATTGTGGATGACAATTTTTTGTTGGTTTGGCACCTGCATTGTCTTGTTGGCCTTTGGACTTGGGCTCTTGCAATTCCGTGTTCGCTATTTTGTTATTAGCCTCGTTCAAACGATGTGAAGTATTTGATGGCTATAGAGGGATTTTTACGGACTAAAAAAATCACCGTAATGGTAATCACATCAGTACGGGAGTTGCAATTTAAATTTGTCATTGTCTTTTTGATTTATTTAAAACGTGGAAAACTCTCGATTTTTATTCAGTACTGGACGCATGGTATAGTGCAGTGGTAACAAAAAGATACTGGTCGGGTAAAAATAACGTGTCTGCGACATATAGCCCTTTTCATAAAGTGTTGTTATCTTTTCCTTGATTTGAACTCTCCCATCAAATGAAGGTACAAATACTCTTGCTTCCGGTTATCACTCGTACGGTTGGCTAAAAATACACAACTTAAACCTTGAATACATTTGAATTCTAACAAAATTTTTGCAGTATCGCAGTAAACAATGACCTAGTAATCTTAATATGAACAGTGTTTTGAACTGTGTTCAAGATGAAGAACACTTGCCGTGTTGGATTTGATTACCGGAACTGTTTCATTGTATTTAATTGCCGAAACCGAAGAGCGGACCAAATGATTTTTCGAAAAGGCCTATACTTTAGAAGATTTTTTCTTAACAACAATTGATTTGATAATTCATATGAAAGATTTTTATAAAAGCTGCGAGTGTAACAATCCCAAAATTTGTCATATAGCTGAGCGGGTGACAATTTTTCAACTGTTATCCTCTGTTCATGGTTCAGTGATTTTCAATAATAATTGTAATTAAAAACATTCAGTATTTTATACTTATTGACTGGGTATGAGTGGAATAGTAAGTTTATTGTCCCCGAGGTACAACTATTGCCCGAGGCGTAGCCGAGGCCAATAGATGTATCCGACGGAACAATAAACTTACTATTCCGCTAATATCCAGTCAATAAGTGTTTTATTATACCGAAAGAAACACCAGACAAAAGATATGTTAATGGGGGAAAATAGTTTATGCTAATGAGGGAAAATAGTCAAATCTTTGAAAATGGAAAAATAGTAGAAATATTGTATGATCATTTGTTATAGAAAAAGATATATAGGGTATGATAAAATAAAATAAATAACATATGGCTGGGAGGATGTCGGTTGACAATGATTTTCGAAGGGTAACAATCTACTCTGTCACCTTAACAGTCATATGTTATTTATCTTTTTAAAAGTATTTGAATGAAGGACGTCATAAATCATTTCCCTTGCATTTTACTTGTATTTAAAATTTTGAATTTTTACTAATCAGTGGACAATAATTAGGATATAAAAAATCTACCCATTTCTATAGAAAAAATATTACTTGTTGAAATGTGAATGATTTTTGGCATCGATCATAAATATATTCAATGAAAGCAAAAAAGAAATTTTGATAATACCATCACCGTACCTTTAGTTTCGCATTATATAAATTTCGAAAACCTAATCTCATTGGACGGACAAGGGTAAAACAGTATTAGAGAATGCCCCCGCTCTAACGCAATAGATATAATCTTTTCAGATCTCAATAGAGATCTATCCATGATATTTTATCCCCGCACTTTCGAAAAAAGTTCGAGGATAATGTTATACCCCGTCCGTCACACTTTTCTTGTGATAAATTTTAGGAATTTAATTTTAATGTAGAATTGTTGCATATAGTCTGTAGATGCGCAATAAGCTTTCGGATTTTTAGCTCACCTGGCCAAAGGCCATGTGAGCTTTTGCCATCACTCGGCGTCCGTCGTCCGTCCGTCCGTTAACTTTTATTCAAAGATCTCCTCTGAAACTACTCGGCCAATACTAAACAAACTTGGCCTGAATCATTACCAGGGTGTGCTCTTTCAAGTTTGTGATTTTTATGACCGTAGGCCAAATAACATGGCTGCTGTTACTGAAAATAGAACATAGGGGTAAATTGCCGTTTTTTGCCATTACAGATATCAAAATGACATGGGGGTAAAAATGATCAGTATAATGAGATCTACCTGCCCTGCAATTTTGAAGAATATCCGTTTACCCGTCTTTGAGTTATTGCCCCTTTTCCATAAAAATTTCAGTTTTTCGTTACTTTTAGTCTTATATATTGAAAATGGTAGAAGATAGAAGTGAAGTTTATCTAACAAAAATGGTCAGTATAGTAAGATCTACATCTGCAATTTTGAAGAAAATCTGACAACCCACATAGGACTTATTGACGCTTTTTCTTTGAATTTTCACAATTTCTCTAACGTTTTTACTTTCATTTCAAAAACTGTTTGAGATAAAGGTTAAATGTGAATTGCAAAAGTGCTTCAAAATGTTGACAAAATGCCTTCAATTTATAAAAAAAAGAGGTATCAAATGATTGCTTATTGTATGAGCTTTAGAAAGAACCCAAGTTTTTACAATTTCTATGCCCAATACGTTCCATAGCGCAATCAAACGTATCCCTACCCCAATGAAATATTGACGAAAAACTGATATTTTCATTGAAATTGCGTTAGTTTGATGGCCTAGAGAACCCGAAGTGCATCTCAATTCCCGATTCTGAAAATCGTTTTTAGCTTTTCAATCTATTTTCTTTAATATAAAACATGTTAAGACAATGTTAACATATTTCAAATGACCAAAATTTTATTTTCAAATATAGCAAACACAGGGACCTTTGAATAATTTCGTTTTTGAATAGGTTTTGTCTTTCTTTTGTCTTGTATCAAATATCATTTAAAATAGGTATCAAGTGAAAGCTTATTATATTTGCTTTACAACCATAGCAAATAATGGCCGTTTTTTAGGTAATATATACATCATATATCAATAAAACTTACCCCTACCCAAACAAATTTACTCTAAAATTGTCATTTTTTCTATTTTCGCATAAAAATAATCAGAAGACGCAAAATGTGTGTTGTATAGGACAATGCTGCATAAATTATATTATGATTTTATATTCTAACAGCCATTTGTTGACTTAAACTCATTATTTTGCCCGAAACTGTTGAAAAATGGGAATTTTCAACATTTCAGAATTGTCCAAAGTCCACTGCTTTATCGTTATATATGCCAAATCTGGAGGATATTTCTGCAACTATGCCAATTAATTGTACCAAGCGACACATTTGGTGTCTTAAAACATTGCTAAGAAAAACAAGGAGTGTCAAATGTGACTCTGATTACAGAAAATCTTACTACTACCCCAACTCATTTTCCCTGAAATTGTCAATTTTATGTCTATGTTCACATAAAAATAACCAGAACACGCAAAATATGTGTTGTATATGACAATAATGCATGGATTACATCAGAATGTGGTATTTCAACAGCCAATGGTCGACTAAAATTCAATATTTCTCCCAAAGTTGATGAATAATGGGAATTTTCAACATTTCAGATTTGTCCGTATTTCATCATAAAATCGCAATATATGTCAAATGTGTAGAATGTATCTGCAGATATGTCATTTAATTGTCTTAAGCAATATATAGATTGTCTTAAAACATTGCTTAGAAAAACAAGGAGTGTTATATGTGACTCTAAATACCGAAAATCTTACCCCTACCCCGACAAATTTTCCCTGAAATTGGTGATTTTTTGTCTATGTTCGCATAAAGATAAATTAACTGCCATTGGTCGACTACAACTCAATATTTCTCCCCAAATTGATGAAAAATGGGAATTTTCATCATTTCAGAAATGTCCATAGTTCACTGTTAAATCGCAATATATATCAAATCTATAGAATATATCTGCAGATATGCCAATTAATTATTCTAAGCAATACATTAGTTCTCTTAAAACATTGTTTAGAAAAACAAGGAGGGTTATATGTGACTCTAAATTCCGAAAATTTTACCCCTCCCCAACAAATTTTCCCTGAAATTGGTGATATTTTGGTCTATGTTCGCATAAAAATAACAAGAACATGCAAAATGTGTGTTGTATATGAAAATTTTGCATGAATTACATCATAATTTGGTATTTTAACACCAATTGGTAGAATAAAACTCAATATTTCTCCCCAAATTGATGAACAATGGGAATTTTCATAATTTCAAATTTGTCCACAGTTAACTGTTAAATCGCAATGTGTATCAAATCTATAGAATATATCTGCAGATACGCCAATTAATTGTTCTAGGCGATACATTAGATGTCTTAAAACATTGTTTAGAAAAACAAGGGGTGTTAAATGTGACTCTAAATACCAAAAATCTTACCCCTACCCCAACACATTTCCCCCAAAATTGTCAATTTTTTTGTCTATGTTGGGATAAAAATAACCACCACACGCAAATTCTGCGTTGCATATTACAAAGTTGCATGAATACTATGATGATTTGGTATTTCAAATTCACGTTGTCAGCTTTAACTCAATAATTTGTCCAAAATTGGTGAAAAATGGAAAATTGTAGCATTTCATTGTGAAAAATCTAAAATTCCGAAAAATTCAATTTTTCAAAAATTTTATACCAAAAATAAAAATTTTATGGACTTGAATGGTTTTATTTTCCAACATTGTATCACAACTGATAAGTTAGGCATAAAAACTAGATCAAATGACGAGGGTTGTTTATCTGAAAGGAATTGAAAGCCTAAAATCGACATTTTTGCAATTTTTTGCATGGGTAGGGGTAGATTTTTGGTATCCCTATATCATAAAATGGGCATAAAGTACCCAAACTTGTGTTTATTGTAAAGCATATTAAATTAGCTTCAATTTGATACCAAATTGCAGTACATATTACTCATCTGAAAAAAATTATGAGGCTTAAAAGATGAAACTTATTTTAAAACGAAAATACAATAATTTTTCGGGTGTACTATAAAAATGGCCCTATACTGTCTATGAGTGCAGGTTATGTTCGTGTTGTTTTATTTTGAAGAGGGGACAAAGAAGGACTGAAAAAACCGGTCTGGTTCGGAAGTGGGGGGGGGGGGGGGNTGCACGGAAAGTGTTTCCAGCCCACGGACTAAAAAGGTCTTCCCGACCCTCCAAGATCCCAGTAATCTGGACAAAATATCCCTTTGAAAATAATTCAAAAATCGTAAATATCCCATATCCCAATATACCCTAAACAAGCCTTATTTTTGTAGAGTTGCATGATCATATAAATTGACATTACATTGTATCGTGGATAAATCAACCGGACGACGTAGTTCAAGTAGGGTTCTCCAAAAGGGGGAGATCGAGGTTTATTTTGCCTAAGTTCTGCATGAAACACCGGCGGATTCATGCAGTCGGCTTCCAAAAAAGAGGCGTTCCCATGTGATTTTATTAAAAAGGCGGTTCCAATCAGTTTTTTTGCCAGTTAAAATCGATATTTTCCTAAATTGAAGGGGCGGACAGGGTAACGGGAGACCGGACGAAAGGGGCAGGAGAAAGGGGGCGGGAGAAAGGGGAAGGGAGAAAAGAAAATGAAAGCCGGGAGACAGAAAAAAGGGGTGGGAGAAAGGGGAAAGGGGACTTGGGAAAGAAGCAAGGGGTGGGAGAAAGGAAAAAGTTACCCCTTCCGCCCCTTCTAAATTCTGCATGATTTTTTTTTATTTCAATAAAAAAGGGGATTCTAACCTCTGGTACCATATTCTTCCCTTCTTGATGTGACAGTTAATATTTGTGTGGCCGTATAGCCCTTTTCAAAAAGTGTTGTTATCTTTTCCTGGATTTGAACTCTCCAATCAAATGGAGGTACAAACACTCTTCGCTTCCGGTTATCACTCGTACGGTTAGCTAACAATACACAACTGAAACCCTGAACACACTTTAATTTAACAAAATTAGTGCAGTGTCACAGTAAAGTACGGTAAACAATGACATTGTAATCTAAATATGAGCAGTTTTATGAACTGTGTTCAGGATAAACAACACTTGCCGTGTTGGGTTGATAACCGGAATTGTTCATTATCCCCGCACTTTCGAATGAAAGTTCGGGGATATTGTCGTTGGCCTCGTCCGTCCGTCCTCCGTCCGTCTACCCTCTCTTCCGTCTGTCCGTACGTCCGTAACATATCCTTGCGACGCAAACTCCTCCTACATTTTTGGATTTGTGGTTTTAATCTTACTATAGAACTATTGCATATATGCTGCAGATGCACAATAAGCTTTCGGATTTTTTATATTGGTCTTGGTGCAAACAAGAGGCCCCAAGATGTCGATTTGGCAAAGACCGCAAAATGTTGATTGTAACAAATATGGCATGCGACGCAAACTCCTCCTACATTTTTGGATTTATGTATTTAATTTTATTGTAGAATTGTTGCGTATAGTCTGCAGATGCGCAATAAGCTTTCAGAATTTTGATTCCGGTTCCAACTTGGGTAAATTTCCTGAAAATGTTAAAGACTGATATTTTCGGACATTTTGGCATATAATCTTATATTTGGCAAGTATTTGGAAACAATTAGAATTCTGACAACTTAGAATTCAATAATGTAATTCCAATTTTGGTAAATAGCTGAAAGTCTCAAAGACCACTTATTTTTTGGAATTCTACATAGCAACCATACTGTTAGGATTTGTTTCGATTAGGGCAATCATTTCACCAATTGGATTTCCAAAATAATTGATTCCAAATTTGGTGAATTTCCTGAAATTGTCAAAAACCACTTATATTTTGGAATTCTACATTGAAACCATAGTTCAAAAATTTGCTAGAATTAGAAGAAACATTTTCACTAATTTGATTTTAAAAATATTTTATTCCAAGTTTGGTAAAATTCCTGAAAGTTTGAAAGACTACTTGTTTTTTTGTTGTTTTTTTGGGGGGGTTGTTTTGTTTTTTTGTGTTTTTTTTGTTTTTTTTTTTTGTTTGTTTTTTTTTATTCTGTCTAACAACCGTGTATCATTGAATCAATAATCTAATTTCAAAATGTTAAGAAAAAATATGCCCAGAGTCTATAACTGTTTTCTGTGTCAAACAGGGAGTGCGGGGATCACTGACGTTTCCGACATATATTACTTTAGTTTGTATTTAAATGCCGAAACCGAAGGACGGACCAAATGATTTTTTGAAAAGGCCTATTCCAGTAGTGTCTTTTTCGTTGAACATCGATAACAAATTTCCTGACATAAAATTCAGTAGTCCATCTGCCAATGGAAGCGAAATGAGGTAAATATGTGTAAAAAAATCACTTTCGTGAAGTTCTTTTCCAGTATTCCTCATACATAATTACAATTTTGACACATGCAATCGTTTATGGATTAGTAAGCACATCGGCAAACGAATACCAAAGCAAAAAATGAGGAAAGGGAAAATTCCAAAAATCAAAAATCAGAATTCACGACAATTCACATCCATCACGAATTGAGACAGCATGACAAAGATAAAACAAACTAGATTTGCAATTTCAGGCAATAGCCGATGTCACCCCAGACAACTAATTCGATGATTCCATCTCATACGCAACCTCAAAATCTACTTAAGAATCAATTTTTATCGAAATCTCACAAAGTTGAACTTTTTATGTATTTCGGCGGCACACTCGGAAGTGGTAGCAATTTTTTTTTCCTTTATTTTCTTTTTCTTTTTTCTTTTTTTTTTTTTTGCATAAATTAGTGAAAACGAAACGTAGAATAACAAAATGTCACTCCGACTACGTCTAGGGTGACATAATAAACAAAAATGAACAAGAACTAACAAAACTAAAGCACTAGCAGTGTGAACCTACAAAAACTTGAAGTACAAATGTATCATCAGGTGCTCTGTAAGGGTAAGCTTGATCTGCTCCATGCGTTGCACCCATCACACTGTCACAGGAAAGTCCCGTTCTGCCACAGTCTGTGTTTGTCAGTCCGGTGATAAACTCTGGATCTACCCAAAAATATCTATTCTCATCTGTGAAATAGAAACATTGTAACGGTCTGTCAAATCATGGTGTGACAATTGCAACAGTGATCGAACATATCCTTGATGTACTAGTTTAAGCTTTTGAGACTGTAATTTTGCTCTGTTGACAAAATTGCCATGCAATTTACATGCACTACAATAGCAAAAGAGTTGTGAAATACAGACTGCATATGCCAGAAAAGGGAATATTACTGTTCAAAAACGGGAAGTCCACTATTGGAAAGTCGAAACCATCACGCTTGTCGTTAAGGGTTGTTTTCAGTCGTCCAGAGTTGTCAATGTAGAGGTATAGGTCCAGGTATGATGCTGATGATTGTGTTTAAGTTGCCTCTAATTTCGAGTCCATTTGAGTATATAAGATGACGGTTATCCTTAAATTGAGGATTGTTTTATGAAAGAACATCATCTATATAACGGAAGCTGAAACTAGCTTATTGGCTTTTTCTGATCTAGCCTTTGTATGAACCTGGCTTCATATGAATAAAGAAACAAATCTGCTAAAAGTGTGAGCAGATATTAAAGAACAGAATATATACTACACTAAAATGTAATTCATGGGGTAGGGAAGCTGTGTCTTAATTGACCTGAGGAAAAATGTGTTGGCTGGCACTTCTTGTCATCCCGGTTTTATCGTTTCATGTTCAAGAAGGCCTCAGTATCGTTCTTCCATTAATTCTATCTGCAGTATGCTGTTAAATATTTTAAAACAACTTTTCTATAGAACAACAAAAGGAGAACTTTGAATGAAGTATTTGAACGGATAAAATAGATCCCATGAAAAAAGATCAAACTCTCCATTTGCTGCAGTGTTTGATGGTGACACAAGTTACAAGTGAGCTATCAGTAAAGCTAAAAAAATTAAATAATGAAGTCTGGAGACCAGACTAAAGAGCTTCTTATAACAGATCTTGGTCACAATAGGATCGCTGGTGTTATTCAATGAACCAATTCTTTATGGCAAATATAATGGATTATTATTAAAGTAATTTAATCAAAACAAAGCTTTTAGGGCCATTATCATTTACCGTTCAGCGCCAAACCTTCCCTTTCATGTCCGAAATCCCCCCCCCCTCAACTTCGTCTATAGCTAATTTGGAATTTCCTTTAAATTTCTACATCGGAATCTGAATTTAATTCATTGTCCCGAGTTCCTATCGTTGTTTACGTTTGTCTTTTATCTTATTTGTGGTTTTCGTGTGTTTTTCCCTGGCAGATTGTAGCATGTAATTGGAATTTTCAGCCATTGTAAATGTTTCCTATTATCCCCATTTTTTCATTTCAGTATTTATTTGGTTATCTCTGGGTCGATACATCTTCTGGTGGGTTTAAGTCCAGACAGTATCACCATAACAGTCGTCCAGTAGTTCGGTATTGGCCCTAAAACCGACATTTTTGTAAGTTAGAAAAGTTGTTTAAACGTTAAGAACTTTGATGGCTCCCTAATGCATATGGGCAGTTCGACATTTTTATGTCTCTTCAGTGCAGATGAAATCAAAACATTTGGAAGTCTATATACCGAAATACGTGCAAAAGCTGAAAACAAAAAAAAACAATAAAATCTAAATTGAAAAGCGAAAATTCGGTTAAGGACAGAGCTATGCATGAGGTAGATACTCCCTAATTTAAAACAAAATTTTGTAAAAATTTAGATAGTGCATGTTTCAAAATTAAATCGTCTTTTGGGGTCAGCACCGAGGTACTGATTACAGGGTTGGTGAGTATCCCCGGGGACCAACAGTCCGCCAGCAGAGGCATTTGTTACATGACAAAATATCATCTATATAACGGACGCTGAAATTAAAGGATTGGGCTACTTTTTTTCTTAATTTTGAAGAAGCCCTTCGACAAAAAAGGGGAGAAACAGATCGGCTAGAAGACGTTCACAGTTTGTGCACGTTGGGATTCGGAAAGTCTGTTGGAAAAAGAAGTCCTTTAAACAGGACAAATATTTTATCGATCAGAAGCTCTAAAATTTTAATTACGTCTTCTTTTGTATATATTTTTTCTAAGGTTCGGAGTCATATTTTACAAAGTAAGCTTGTTTTCTACCTTTAACAATGTATCTATATAGTCTTCGTTTATCCTTCTAACGTGAGAAACGTCTGTTAATTAAATCTTTTAGCCGAGATTTCAGTTGTTCATTAGGAATGGTAGTATAAACTGTGAGATGTCAAAAGTTTTAAGTGGCCTGGGTGCCGGTGGTTAAGGTAGTTCTACTACCTATACAACCACTGTAGTCTCCAACCACTGCGGTATTAGTTCGCGTCCCTCTTTGTACATTACAAAAAAGTGTTCACTCGACTTACAATCATAAGTGATAAGGTATGTCAGTTACCTGCCCAAGGTCGGTGGTTCTCTCCGGGCATTCCGGCTTCCTCCACCACTAAAACTGACCGTCATGAGATAGCTGAAATACTCCTGAAAGTGACGTTAAACCCCATATCAATCAATCAAAAGTTTTAATGCTGTTACAGCGTGGTAATGCTCTAGAGATTAAGATGTCTAGTAGATCTTGAGATTTTTCAGTATCCACAATTCATTTACCGACCACTTCTGGAAAAGCAAGTATCACAAAATTATTGAAAGGCCTTTAACAGCTGTTAAGATGGAGGTTACGAGCTTAGATATAGGTTCCATAGAACATTTTGCAGATCCAACGATGTATTGTTATTTGTATGGGCATAATTTTGGTACCCAGTACAAAGAGGGGACCCCGTGTCTTCATCCTTGGTGGAAATCCCAAAGGAAAGCAAAACAGATTTAGTTGTGTAAGTTGGATTACCTTTGGAATTAGCAATGCCAAGTTCTTTCTTCAAACAATTTTTCTAATGATTTTTGCAAAAAATTGTTATTATGGCTCTTGACGGCAGGAACGATGACATATTAGTCATGAATGGAGGACAATTAACTGGCCATTTTTGAAAATGGATGATGCTTTTAATCCCTGGCTGCTGATTGATTCGTTTGAGAATCATTGACCTCACAACCTTAATCCACCTCTAAAGATCGATTGATTGATTGATTGATTGAATATTGTTTAACGTCTACTCAGCAATATTTAAGCTATATCAAGACGAGAACAAGTTTGTTAATAAATAATCACTTTTGGGTATGCAAAGGGCCATGGGACGGGAAATTCTGACTGCCGCTGGAAAAGTAGGGTGAAATCGTCAAGGGCGGGAAATTTAGCATTGTAGCCGATCACCTACGGACCACCCCAAAAAAAGCTTGCTTCAAGGGTTCTTTAACGTGCAGGAAGCGTGGCATTTCTTCCAACACGTGGACCTGAGTTTACATCCCATCCGAAAGATGGGTTGTGTATTTATTAATCCCGCACAACCACGGAATGGGTCCTATTTCTATATCCCGGGACCCTCGGGGTCAGCCTCCGTTTAGTAGGGGTCACACCCCGCAAGCCGGAGATATTAGGTCCTATTTCTATATCCCGGGGTTCCCTCGGGGTCCTCTGTTAGGAAGACTCATACTCCAAGCTCAGAGGATGCTGCGGGCCTATTCATTAGCCGGGACCGCGCACGGCGGCACCTCTAAAGAGAATCAATGTTAGGACACAGAAAGCAACAAGCAGGGCTTATAAATAACAAAATACCGAAGTTATGGTTAACTTAGTTTCTGCATATGAAAACTATAATGATAACATTATCAGTCATGACCAGTAAAAACCGCACGTTTTTGGTCATTTATAAAATTCAAACGGTAAGAAAATACTGGAGATGCACCATTAGCAGCACAAAATGGAATTATACACATAGTGAGAAAAAAAAACACTAAGATTCTTAGCATTTCAGTTGAAATCTGCCTACACAAGAGAGAATATCACCAAATTCCCATAAAACAAACACCATACATCAATACCAGCAATCTATATCAAAGAGAAAGGTATCCACAGGCTACTTACCAACCTTATTAAACACAAAGTGTCAGGTTTAAATTCGGTACTACTAAGTTTCTAAACTGTAATTCAGTGTTCTTGTTAATTTGTACTCGGATGAACATTTCTTGTCGTTGCTGCGAACTTTCAATTAAAAAAATTGCTGTTGAGTTGCCACCAGACCCTACCGAAATGGAAGATGGTGTTTGGTAAACCATAAAAACAGCTTAACCTACAATATCTTCTGGTATGCCAGAACCAAGTAATTGTGGTTTATAAGTTTTTTGTTTTGTTTTTTTTTTTCTTTCTCACCTGGTCACGTGAAGGTGTCAAACACTGGATAATAGTATGTAGTCTTCTTGAAGGGGATGAAAAGTTAGCTGCCTCCAACTACTGACCTCTATACATATGTTGTAAAAACGGACCATCCGACATACCACCAAATACTATCCGACAGACAAGATTGCTTTGAGGGTAGTGGATCATATGAATGATGAATGATAGGATATGGAGTAACTGCACATGAGAAAAAGTATCTACAAATACATGGAAATACAAGCAAAGGAAGACCACTTTTATTGTTGTTCTTTATCTTGAAGCACCATGAATCCTTCAAAAATTAACTTTCATCATACCTCATAGTAAGTTAGAGACAGCCCCTAGCACTAGTTTGGGCGGAATTCTTTGATAAATGTCGACCAACGCTACATTCATGTCTTTGCCAGTCATGGATGCGGGATTGTCAACAAACATTAATTAAACTAGCAAAGTGCTGTTACAATCACTGTCATCCGTTGCCCGACAAAAGCACTAGTGTCTTAAGCTAGTGGACAATTACAACATTCAGACAAATACGGGGCACTTGTCAAGTACATTGTAATAAAACCTTGCTATTATAAAATAGTGAGATGTAGGCACTTTAAAACAGGTGGTCAGAATTACATTTCGAAATTACAATAATGAATGCCAAAATTTGAAAGAATGATAGTATATCCATTTGAGAAATTCTCTCACACAACAAGTACACCATAATTGAAATATATAGAGATCATACATCTTTTTACAGACTCCACACTACAGGAGAGACATATTTATTAATTATAAATGAATGTATATAAATGTTATAAATAGTTTACCACATGTAGTAAATAATCGGCTTTCTATCTATTTTTTAATTAATTTTACCCTTCGTCTTAGATATTCCTACAATGACGTGCCAAACTCTAAGAGGCAAATGTGGAATTTTGATATATGCAGTGCATTTTATTTCAAATTATACCAACACCCTTTAAAAAATGTCACGAGAAAATGAAAACAGCATTAAAAATATCTTATCAGTTACGTGTAATGTGCATACATCCCTGGCCAGAATAAAGAGTAAAATCAGAGCAGCCCTTTTCAATCATTTAAAAAAAAACTTCTCTTTCCTTTTTTGCTCACCTGTCTATGCCAAGGTGAGCTTTTGCCATCACTAGACGTCCGTCGTCCGTCCATTGTTGACGTTTCATTCAAAGATCTTCTTTGCTGAAATGACTGGGAATATTGGAACCAAATTTAGTTACAATAGTCCTTGGGTGGCCTCCTTTAAAAATTGTATCCGGCAGGTCCGCACTTCATTTAAGATTGCCACTAGCCATATACTAGAC
>MJUU01004324.1:0-12851 GCA_002080025.1 Modiolus philippinarum | reverse complement strand
GCCATCTTGGATATAGCGCGGATCTGAAAAACAACTTTTTTGCAGGGGACCATCTAAGGACTATTGTGGCCAAGTTTGGTTTCAACTGACTCAGTAGTTTCAGAGAAGAAGATCTTTGAATGAAAAGTTTACGCCGGACGGACGCCGGACGACGGACGGACGGACGACGGACGAAAAGTGATGGCAAAAGCTCACCCTGGCTATAGCCAGGTGAGCTAAAAAGCGGTGTCCCGGCTACGATTTTCGACTGTAACTTTTGATTTACTCAACATAAAATTATTCTGAAAATTTGGCCGAAAAGCTGATTTATCGGGTATTTACAACATTAAATTTTCATTCCCACAACAATGAATGAAATCTAACTAAAAATTTGTAATAAATGCACTATGGGTTGTTTTCTTGTGTAAAGAGGTCGTAAAATTATCGAGAAACCGTCCAATAAACAAATGACAGTTACCGATGATTAATGAGCGTCAGAACAATGAAAATAAAGAAAACTGGCTAACTTTAACTCGCTAGTTTACATGTCAAATTCAATCCTACTATTACAAAATTTTACCAGGATAAAGGTCTTTGTATTGGCTTTATAGCCATATATAATTTATGCAGCAAAAATTTTTAACAGTGCTGATAAATTTTGACTGATGTGACCACGCTCATGCAATTTTTAGAAATAAATTTTGGAGTTCAAACACTAAACTTTTCCCTTTGTATTTTACAACTAAATTTTCAACTAAATTTAAAGAAAATACATCATGATTCACATCGAAGTTTCATCTTTTCAATCATATAAATTTTGTAGCATTAAATATTTTTGGGAAAATAGAAAGTGTACCAAAAAAACGTCATGATGTGTAAAATTTCGCGGTATATTTCTAAAAAAAACACAAAATTATCAAATTTTTAGAGCAAAATTTGTGTATTTAGGAATAAATTTATGTTTGCAAAAATTATACTATGATTTGCAGCAATTTTTTTTTCAAAAATGACTGTATTTTGTATTAAAATCGATAGAAAAATGTAGATGTAAAGTGTACTACAAATGCCCTATGTTTCAACAGAGAAATGCTAAAAAATACGACGATTTACAGGTAAATCTGTCCCGGCACCGAAATTGTTAAACTGGGCTCCTGTTGTGTTACACTAACAACAGGTGACGGCTAAAAATCCCGAGGTCAAGATTCTTACCCCGTGATTTTACGAGACGTTGCTAAAGACTAATCAACAACTGTCGTTATGTGAATATTTTCCCGGAAAAATGAAAACAATCAACGCTTTCGACCAATGGAACACGACATAACAATGGCCGTCACCCGTTCCTAACGAGCGTAGCATTGTGGAACGGCGGACCAGTTTACGAAATTGTAAGAAATGTAAATGTTTCAAATCCCTGTTATAATTAGTCTCAGGTTTTGGATTGACGGTTCGGTTCTGGTAACAAGACGTCCCGGCCTTACGACAAATCCGTTCCTGCCTATCCGGCCCTGTACTTTCCGGCCTTATTCCAATCCGACCCTGTCTTAAAAGTTGACCAGGTTTTACGATATTTTATGTATAACTGTTGTTTTCCGCGATAATTTTGTATGAGAAGTTGCACATTTACATTTTTTTTATTATTATTATTATTATTATTAATTTTTTTTTTCGGTTCTCACTTACTATATTAGTCCCACGTTTTTATGTCAAAAGAAAAAGATATAATTACAACACAGTTTCTTTTCATAGTATTTAAAATTTGTGGTTTATCCTCCAGACTATTTTATCTGGAAACAATGCATGCTCATTGTTGAAGGTCTCATGGTGACTTCAGATGAAGAACAACAGTAAGAGCGTTGTTCCTTTGCTTGTTTTTACCATATATTTGTACAGACTTTGTCTCATGTGCATTTACTCCACCATAGAGAAAGTATCAGTGCGTTGCTTTTAAATCTGTATCTGTTGGTATTTATGTACATCCTCAGGTAAACCGGATGTCCGCCATTGAAAATTCGATCACCTCAGGTGTGAAAAAAACAACAATAAAGTAAGTTTTGTATTCTCATTGGCATAATTGACAAATGATAAGTTTGTTAATTAGATGTAAAACATTATCCCGAAAGAATGCAAATGGAAATAACGCAGTTAGATTTCTTAAAAGAAACATACAAATATTAAATTCAGAAACTGATCATATAAGGTTCGTCAAAACAACTCGTGTTACGTGAATAAAAATAAAAAAATGAATAATAAGTTTTATTTAAAGTCGGCAAGTCAAGTAACAATACAACATAAGCTCTTGAGAGCTTTTGAACCGACATAAGTGAATAATATACAGTGCATGTAAAGCAAATTATGCAGATATTGACATAACACAAACATGACATACATAAGAGCAAGAGAAGTAATCAGAGAGAACATAAAAGACGGTTATAAATAAAAGTACATAAGTATGATCAACAAAGGCATACATATTACAAGCACTAAAAAGCAAAAAATAGCACACATATATAACATAGCAAGAAAATAATATATATGCAAGCATTAAATAAAGCAGCATTACATAATTAAGCAAATTAACAATAAAAAGCAAAATAGCAGGTGACAATATGGTTTTAGGCACTATGCTCCATTCAAGAATTTACAAAAAAACAACCATAATTTAAAATCTAATTTCTGCATATCAACACATGAACATAATTTGCCACCCCAGCTCGAAATCTTCCCTTTAAACTGATTAAAATTTGTGCATTGCCTGAGTTCTTCAGGCAAAGAGTTCCAAAGAACTGGAGCAGAGTACCTAAAAGATTGTTTTCCATACCTTAATGTTTTGACATGGGGTATCTGTAGAAGGTTACTGTACCAAAAATTATATTTATGATTTTGTCTATGTATTAAGTCAGATAAAACAGGTGGAGCTAGATCATATAAAATTTTAAAAGTTTCCAAGGCCATTGTCCTTATTCTTCTAATATGTAGTGTAGGCAATTTTGCCTTGATTAATAGATCTTCATACGTTGAATAATAGTCTGAATATACAAAACGTAATGCTCTTTCTTGTATTTTTTCTATTTTCTTTGTATAAGCCACTGAACAAAAATGCCAAGAAGGCGGACAGAAGTTAAAATTTGACAGTATAAAAGTATGAAAAATAGTGAGTCTACTCAGTTTACACAAGTTTTTACCAATTCTTTTTAGAATATTAAGTTGCTGTATAGCCTTTTTACAAATAGATTTAATATGACAATCAAAATTCAACATAAAATCAATATCTACACCTCAAAGCTTTACTGTCTCTTCACATGTTATAGTAATATCATCAATTTTAAAAGATGGAATTTTTTGTGCTGACTTTTTCCCTATAGCAATTGCCTGAAACTTTTCCGGGTTATATAATTAGCTTGCATACAATTTATATGAAACCACTCAATTAAAATTTTACTTTCTGATTCTAAAGCATTGATAAGATCATTGTAATTAGGAGAACAATATGACAAAGTATTATCATCTGCGTAATTGTACAGATTCCCTTTATTAATAAAATAAAAAATATCATTGATGAATATATTAAATAGTAGAAGCCCAATATAGATCCTTGGGGAACCCCTTTATGGATATCTGCCCATTGGCTAACAATACCACCTATTTTTATTTGCTGTTTCCTACCACTTAAGTATGATAATAATAAATTACACGATTCCTCGGATAGACCGTATGCGGATAGTTTACAGATCAAAATATCATTGGGAAGGCAGTCAAATGCTTTAGATAAGTCCATAAGTATTGCGGCCAAATATTCGTGGGTAGATTTCACATGAGTACAGAAAATTATAAAAAAAATTTTAATTTTTAAGGCTGGCACTGCATAGATATGTAATTTTCATTCAGTTTTGAAAAAATAAATTCGAAAGAATTTGTTGTTTTTGCTGTGCATTTATTTGTTCTCCGTGTTTGAAAAGGTCCTAAAATAAACAAAGACATGTAAACAGTTAAAGACAACCCCTACGTTATACAGGTAAGTTATGCATTAAAATCAATACATTTGGTACAAAACTGGTTCCAAGACGCTGATAAGAGGAAGATAGTAATTTCTTCATTTCCATTCAAGTTTCGTTTTTTGTGGGTTGGAAATGTTCCTCCTGGATTTCTTTGTTAGTTGAAAACAAATTTTTACCCATATGTTGAATAACAACCTAAGATTCTTTGGTAGTAAATATCTGTCCCTTCCTCCAATGTTGGATTACGGCATTTTTCCTCCGAGTGACCCCAGATGACCTTGTCGAAATGACGAGTCAAATCCGGAATAGAAACTATGCGCAACCCATGTATAATGACAAAGGTAATAATTACAATACTCACGGGACTATTTCAAACAAATCTTAGAAGATTTTTATTTTGGATGTCTCGAGAAATGGAAAAAAATGCACCACTTTATTTTCTTGAAAAAGTAATTTAATTCTTGCATAGCTAGGTAGTGCCAGTCTTGACACCTCTATAATTTTTAGCTCGCTCTGCTCATGTGTAAATTCACGTCAACATTGTAGCCATCTTATTGCATTTGTTAAGATGAACCAAGGTATTTACTGGTAAATACCAGTCTGGAAAATACTCCTCAAGTGGCAAATACTGGTCGATTGAATTTTGGTTGGTTAAAATACTGCAAATAGTGTAAAACTTAATCATCTTAAAATAGTAAAAATACTTATTCACATATAAAAGTTTATAAATGTAATATTTTATTTAATTTCATTATATCACTATGTACCATATTGAATAATAATAAGATGTTTCATGGTTGTTATAAAATAAGTTTTTGTATAGGAGTTTCTGCGAATCCAATTAGTGACGTCACAACTCACAAAATATAATTTACATATGCAAATTAGCATTTTTGGTTGGCAAAGCCAAAGAATTATCACTATATAGCATTGGGATAGATTTTTTAATCTTTGATAACTTTTTCATTATATGCACAATATGGGATCTGAAAAATGCATGTTAAACAGTGAGATATTCATATTTTTTTCTACCGATTTACTTTTTAATGATAATAGACAAATATTTTTATATGTGAATTTCAAAAATGTGAAAGTTTCAAAAAATTATATGGTTTACAAAATACGCTTATTCTATATATATTGAAAATAAAAAGATGAACATTTTTACATTCTATAAAAGTGTAAACATTCCATAATTGAGATCAAAAAGAATTATCCATTTATCTTAAATAACAAATTCTCACCAATTATTTGACATTTTTATGACCCTAATCAGTGACAAGGATTTCTTGCCAACCAAAGGTAATTTTTCAAGCTTATGACGTCACGGGGGAAACTCCTATATTAATTTTGGAAAAAAAAACATAAATATTTTTATTATTTTTATGCGTATCTTATCTTTTGTCTAACTAGGTCAAATAAAAAAAGAAGGTCAACTGTCTGACAATTAGTAAATTAATTTGTAAATATAGGTAAAAATTAAAGGTAATAATCATGATAATGCACCTGTCCTCTAAATCAGTGACAAATTTATTAGGGTCATAATGACTAAAACAACCTAAATTTCAAGGGAAAGTTTATTCAAGAATACATTTTGGTATACTGTCAAAGGTTGGAAGTAATAAAATGTTGGAAATGATTTCCTGTTCTATAGAAAGGTTTAAGAACTATTGAAACAAAATAAATTGCCCAGTGAAAGTAAACTTGAAAAATTCTATGCATGGCTTGAATTAAAGTATGACTTCAACTCTGAGATACATTCGAAGAAGTCTGAATATAACAAAAAAGAAACAAAATACAAAACAAAAAATTAACAACAATAAAAAAGAAATAAGAGAAAAAGGCAAACACACCTATTTAGTGGTAGCCATAAGTCACCTGATGAGTACTTTAGCAAGTACAGAACAGGATATAAATTCTACTCTAGTCATTTGACCAGTTTTTGCCCAATTTACATTCATAAGACATTGTTTTTAAAAAATGTACAAAGAGATAATTTAAGGGCTTTATAATAGTATATAAATAAAAAGGAATAAAGGAGCTGCCCAGTATAATTAGTTTTCTTCAAACCATGCTAGGTACAGTGTTACTGTATAAATTCCAGGGTGGTCAATTCAATTGACCAGTACAATGTAAATGCCGGTATTTACCAGTGGCATGGAAAATACTCATAAATGCTGGTATTTTGCCAATCTTGAGATGAAACTTAAATCGAAAAGTATACCAAGCCATTGTTCGCCCAAAACTTGAATACAGGCAGCTGTAGTGTTAGGGACCCACATACAAAATATGCAAAACAAAAAATAGAAATGGTACAGAGATGTGCTGCTCATGATGTATTTAAAAACTATCACAACACCAGTAGTGTCACAGACATAATAAACATCTTACAGTGGCCTACTCTTGAACAGCGACAGTGCAGATGCAAAACAAGAATCATACTAATGTACAAAATTATCCACTGATTCTCATCCCCACACACAGTAGAACTAGACAAAACACATCCTTACACATACTGTCACATAACTACTTCAAAAGACACATATGAATTATCATTTTTTGGATTAGTGTCTATTCAAAGGATAGATGCTTTATCCTTTGTTAACGCCAAGATTAAGCCAACCTCACACAGTCAGACATAAGTGATCATACTCATGCTAAAAGATCCTTTTCAGGAAACCTTGTATACATGTCTCTGATCTCACAAAAACTCTGAAACTCAATTGTCTCTTTTCATCTAACATTAATTTTGATTGCATGAACTTCTGTTCCATTATATTTGTTCTGAACCGGTATTAGCGGGGTCTTCTCTGAGGTCCACGTCTGGCATACAAATGCTGAAGTTGTATGTCGGTGAATACACATAATTACCTGGAAACAGTTGTCAAGATGAGTAGTCTCAAACAGACAGTATTTTGCAATGATTAGGACTTGAATTGACCCATTTTGAGTTTCCGGAGTTACCCCTGATTCAAAATAAGCGCCTATGTAGGTTAATGTTTAACATAGGATATAATGTGGCAATAGTTAAGATCCATGGCATTGTTACACAGAACTTGGTACAGTTCATCGTTTTCATGTGTGTGTGTCATGGTTTCTTGGACAAATCATTATTTCCATCAATAACAGGACATTGCTTCTCAGACCTTGTCAGCTTTTGTGTCCTGTCACCATTCACAAACCTTCCATTCAGATCTCTTTACTTTTAGGTTAACTATTCAAACACTGTACTTTATCAAAATGGTGCTGTCATCAGATTGTCTATGTTGAGAACCTAGCAGGAAGCCCAGGATATAATAGGTTTCTGATTGTATGAAATCCAAATTCTCTGAATGTTTGTCTCTGATGGTTCGATTGCAATTGAATGGATGGCATGATCAAATGAAGATGGCCATTAATAAGTACTTGCTGACTATCAGAAAGAAAAATGAGTAAACATGCATGACAGAGACTAGTAATGATTCATATCATGCATATGAAAAAGAAAGGAAATGGGGTAAATGTCAAGGAGACAACATCCCATATCCAAGTTAAAACGACCCAAAACAACGCATCTAGAGGTCACCGTACGGTCTTCAAGACAGTGAGGAACCTCACACCATATAGAAAGCCCTAAATGGCCCCAAAAAGGTAAAAAAGTGGATAAATCAATGAAAACAAACCACATCCAATAATCCAAATATCAAGAAACTAAAATTTTATAAGAAGACACGGACAAGCCAATGACCAACATATTCCTGACTTGGGACAGGCGCAAAAATTGTGGTGTGGGTTAAACTCCTTTTCTTGGATCCAAACCCTCCCTCTGTGTGTGGTGAATGGCTAAAAAATAAATACACAAAAAGACTCACAGTAAAAATCAAACTAGAAAAAAGTCCAACTTATCAAGACAAGTACCCTTACAATGAAACACATAAAACATGAAGACCATACACACAGGTACTGTCTCGAAAATGCTCGCAGTTACTGACAGCTAGCTAAGGACATGTATGTATATACATGGACAGTGCGTAATATTTCAAAAGATTAGATACTGATCATTGCCATCATAGACACAAATCCATCAGTCCCTTTGGGACTTTGATTCCATACACCATCATTCAATGGAATATGCTCCCCTGCTCAGTTGTACAGGCCACCACAGTTGAAACATTCAGAGAACAGCTAACACCATCTCATGTTAACACCACACTTCAAGTTTTAATCACTGATTGAAAATATTTTGCACTAGTTTAAAATTTTGTAAAATTGTTTTGTAAATATCTGGCATTAAATAAGCAGAGGCAAGCATACACACAGCAAGTGAAAAATCTTCAGTATCCTGAAGTTGGCTGAAAACTTAAAGAAGAAGAGGAAGAAGTTTATAATACTGTATTTCAAATTTGTACTTACTGCAGCTCTCTCACAATCTATTATCAGAGTCAGAGAGGACGGGTTACAACTTTGAATAAAACAAGTACCTGCTATTTTTATAAAGCAAGAATCCAACTGCCCGCCAAAACCAGTCTCTACAACACTTGGTTTATTAATAATCCTGTTTGGGATTTGAAGCCAGATATGTTTTTTAAGTTGCCTGCTTCCAAATGTGCCAATTTTTTTCAGGACTTTTATCTGATAAAATAATGTAGGAAGTAGCAAATGTACAGTTTTGTTCAGGATGTTCATCCTTTTTTTGTTCCCAAATGAAATAATAATGTTGGAAACATAGAATATTTGTGATATCAAGGAAAGACTTATTTTCTTTCAAGATTCTGTAAAAATATTTAAATGGACTTGTCAGGTGCGGAAGTAACAGCCCTTTGTTTCTGTTTGTCTCTTGGAGATGCTTTTGTTTACATTATTTTGTTTATTGAAATTTTTGTACAGAAGAACCTATAGTCTATATTTTTGTGGTAAATTTTTGTATCTATAGTGCACAAAAAGCCAAAAATTTATCATATAAAGGGCGTCTCAATTGGGACCCCTTTCCCAAAATCCTGGCAATATTTTTAAACTTCCCCTTTTCACAAGCAGCAAAATATTTTACAAAGACTCTTAACAATTTTTCTTTGCCAGGTTCACAGGGATTTTTTTCAGTGTTTCCCGCCTCATGCGCAACACCCTTTCCCTTCACAGGCACTTTTTTGTGATGATCCTATTTCCTGTTCATTTTAAAAGGCTAATCCCGCTTTTATGGAGACCCAATTAAGAGACTATATAAGGTCTATTGGTCACAAATTTGTTTCCAGTACATAACTCCAGATTGGTATTATTGATTTGAATGAAATTATAATAACACAAATAACAGCATTAGAGGTAAGCTAGACACCCATTGATTTTGGGCTTATTAGGTCAAAGGTCAAGGTCACAAAAAAAATTCAGTCCAAAAATTGGTTTCAAAGGCCTAACTTTAGAATGGATGTATGGATTCAAATTAGTTTCACAAAGATTACAGCATAGAATGGTTAGGAAGATGCCTATTGATTTTGGACTCATTAGGTCAATGTCACAAATTACAAAAAAAAATGCCCAAAAATTGGATTCACAAGTTTAATGCCAGAATGGATGTATGGATTTAAATGAAACTTACACAGATAACAAAATTAGAGATGGACTAATCCAGGTAAGACAGACACCAAATGATTTTGGGCTCATAAGGTCAAAAGTCAGAGTCAGAAATAACAAAAACTTGTTCCAAAAATTGGATTTATGAATATAACATGAGAATGGATGTATGAATTATAACGAAATTAACACAGATGGCAGCATTAAAGGTTAGGAAGAAACATATTGACTTTTTGTTTAGAATGTCAATGATCAGAGACTCAGAGTCACAATTACTTACAGAAATTTAAAATTCGATCTGTCCAAAAATTGGTTTTCAGAGCATACATTGTTACTTCAGAATAGCTTAATGGATTTGAATGAAATTAACAAAGATGAAAACATTAGAGGTAAGGTAGGCACTTAATGATTTTGCACTCAGTAGGTCAAAGTTCATAGCCACAAATAAATATAGAAATTTAGGATTCTGCCCAAAATTGGTTTTTGGAGCATAACTTCAGAATACCTTTATGGATTTGTATAAAATTTACAGAGATGACAGCATTATAGATAAAGGCAACCAGTTTTGATTTTGGGTTCAGTAGGTCGAACGTCAGGATCACATGTACTTAATGTATATAAATAGTTTTGGTCTCGCCTGTGACAAAAGGCCTGGAATGCGAGACATATGCCTATAAAGTGTGTCATCGTCGTAAACTTTCATTTTTAGCTCACCTGGCTATGCCAGGGTGAGCTTTTGCCATCACTTGGCGTCCGGCGTCAGTCGTCCGTCCGTCCATTGCAAACTTTTCATTCAAAGATCTTCTCCTCTGAAACCACTGGGCCAATTGGAACCAAATTTGGTCACAATAGTCCTTGGGTGGTCCCCTTTAAAAAAGGTATCCCGCAGGTCCGTACCTCATCCAAAATGGCCGCCAGCGGGGAACATAGTTTTAACATTGCTTCCTATGGAAAAGACATTCAAAGATCTTCTTCTCAGAAACTACCAGTCCAATTATAACCAAACTTAGTCACAATGGTCCTTAGATGGTCCCTTCCAAAAATGGTATCCGGCAGGTCTGTACCTAATCCAAGATGGCCGCCAGCGTTGAACATAGTTTTAACATTGGTCCCTATGGAAAAGACGTTCAAAGATCATCTTCTCAGAAACTACCAGTCCAATTATAACCAAACTTAGTCACAATGGTCCTTAGATGGTCCCTTCCAAAAAAGGTATCCGACAGGTCCGTACCTAATCCAAGATGGCCGCCAGCAGGGAGCATAGTTTTAACATTGGACCCTATGGAAAAGACTTTCAAAGATCTTCTTCTCAGATACTACCAGTCCAATTATAACTAAACTTAGTCACAATGGTCCTTAGATGGTCCCTTCCAAAAAATGTATCCGACAGGTCAGTACCTAATCCAAGATGGCCACCAGCGGGGAACATAGTTTTAACATTAGACCCTATGGAAAAGTCATTCAAAGATCTTCTTCTCAGAAACTATCAGTCCAATTATAACCAAACTTAGTTACAATGGTCTTTAGATGGTCCCTTCCAAAAAAGGTATCCGGCAGGTCTACCTAATCCAAGACGGCCGCCAGCGGGGAACATAGTTTTAACATGGGACCCTATGGGAAAGACGTTCAAAGATCTTCTTCTCAGAAACTACCTGTCCAATTATAACCAAACTTAGTCACAATGGTACATGGTCCTTAGATGGTCCCTTCCAAAAAATGTATCCGACAGGTCTGTACCTAATCCAAGATGGCCGCTAGCGGGAACATAGTTTTAACATTGGACCCTATGAAAAAAACATTCAAAGATCTTCTTCTCAGAAACTACAAGTCCAATTATAACCAAACTTAGTAGCAATGGCCCTTAGATGGTCCCTTCTAAAAATGTATCTGGCATGTCTGTACCTCATCCAAGATGGCCGCCAGCGGGAACATTAGACTCTATGGAATATACATTCAAAGATCTTCTTCTCAGAAACTACTAAGTCCAATTAGAACCAAACTTAGCCACAATGGTCCTTAGGTGGTCCCATCCAAAAAATGTATCTGGTAGGTCCGTACATCTGGAACGTAGTTTTTACATTGGCCATTTTAAAGTGGTCTGTATGTTTTAATTTCAGCACTATGTATTACTTTAATTATAAGGGGAACCCCTGCCCAAATTTTTTTTGAATGGTGTTCTGTTATGGGTTGTAATGGATGGTGGATCTTTGGGTCGCCATGGAAACCAAACAAGAATACTGTAATTTTAGGAGAAAAAAAGTATTCTGCTAAATTTTATGTTTCGTTTTTCCTATTGGAATGCCTTTTATCTATGTCAGCCATTGTCCAGGTGAGTGATACAGGCTCTTGAGAGCCTCTTGTTTTCAATGGATTCCTTATGAAAAATCAATATGGCACTCAATCATTAGATTTTTGATCATATGTTTCCTTTCAGAGCTATGAGGGGCCAAATGGGTTGAAATTGCAAATGACTTGAAATGTGCAGATTACATAAAGTTTTTATTTTTCATTGGATTTTGGTGGGATTTTTT
The DNA here is from genome assembly GCA_002080025.1 of Modiolus philippinarum. NCBI lineage: Eukaryota > Metazoa > Mollusca > Bivalvia > Mytilida > Modiolidae > Modiolus > Modiolus philippinarum. The sequence continues at coordinate 802 of MJUU01004324.1, read as the reverse complement.
TCTTTACATTCCTCCTATCTTAAGGTTTCAGTAGTATGTCAACAGATTTTGCGTATCTCTTACTGTTTCCAAGCTGTAAGGGGTCAAAGGGGTCAAAGTTGCTATTTTCACAATTTTCACAAATACGTAAAATCTTTATTTCTCAGCTGATTTAGATGATTTTCTAGTTTTCCATAGTTTGTGTCCACCTAATTTTTGTGTTAAGCTTAAATTGTGTCCATCTAATTACTGTGTCAAGCCTTTTACTGTGTCCACATTCACCTTAAATTACATTTGTTCATATTTCAGTGGTCGACATGCTGCGGTCGTATCATACTGCGCTCGGCATAGCCCTTTATTAGTTTTTATGATTAGATCATTTCTCAGTAACTATAATTGTTGGGTAAATGATCTTTGATATGTGGGTTGTTTTTGAGTAGAACATGATAATCTGCTATATGGCTTTAAATGTTTGTGATCTCAGTTTCATGGTCCAAAGAACATTTTCAGTTTTTGTTAAGAGTTTAGTTTTCTCAGTAACTAGTACCGGTAGTGGTATGTCAATGATATAAGGTATGTAGGTTGGTCTTGAGTAGTACATAACAGTCTGCTATATGGTTTTTAGCTCACCTGGCTATGCCAGGGTGAGCTATTGCCATCACTTGGCGTCAATCGTCCGTCCGTCGTTAGCTCACTTTCAAAAATCTTCTCCTCTGAAACCACTGGTTCAAATGCAACCAAACTTTAACTGAATCATCACTAGGGTATCTAGTTGTTTTTGTATGTCTTAGGTGAAACAACATGGCTGCCGCTACTAAAAATA
>MJUU01004323.1:52097-72556 GCA_002080025.1 Modiolus philippinarum | reverse complement strand
TTTACAGCATAGAATTTCTCTGGTGGCGGAAATACCCCTCCATAGTAACGTACCATACCCTAGCCTGTCTCATAGACTTTCAACCACTTAGGTTTGCGATCGCGCACTGGTCTTCTTGTATTTGATGGTGTTAATTCAATATCATCTTCGAAGCTTACGTGATTATTCACTTTGTTTTCCTTTTCTTTTTCAAATAGATTTATTGGTGGAATTTTCTTAAAGCGGGATTAGTTTGTTGTAATGTTCTTTGAATCAGATGATACAGTTAACATGTTTCCCTTTTTGTCTGTTACAACTAAAGGCTTCGGCGGTGTAATTTTATCTTGTTTTGTGTCCATTTTAACTAGCACAGTATCTCCAATTTCGATGTCTTGCATTGTTCATATAGTCAGCATAAGTCTTCATTTTGATTTTCGCTTTGGTATCATTATATCTTGCTTGTATGCCTATATACATGTTCTCCTTTCTTTCTGTTTTTGCAACCGGCAACTTTGTTGTTGGTTCAGGGCCAAATATCAATCTCACACACCCTCGGGCAAGATAAGGTAGTCTCTGACTCGGCGAAGCCTCGTCAGAGACAACCTTAATCTTGCCTTTAGGTGTGTGAGATTTCCTTGTTAGATTCATATAATCTGTATCAGCAAATTCACAATTTTTCGCTAACCTACGTAATTCGGCTACATACTCATCTAATGTCTGACTTTCTGTTTGTTTACAGTTACGAAAATTGTATATCTCAAGTTGAACATTTGTTTTCGGGTCAAAATAATTCTTAAGAATTGTTTTTGTTGGGTCGTATTTTCCTTTCGTGTCCCCTTTGTTGGCCTCATATACATTATAAACTCTTTCTACTGCATAATGCAGCAAAAGTGCCCTTTTTCTTTCATGTTTTGTAATATTTAATCCCACAAGGAGATTTTCCAATCTGTCGACCCATCTATTCCAACGGGTAGCAGCATTTGCTTTGTCAATGTCACAACCAAACGACGGAAATAAGGGGAGGTTTGTTTACTTTGGTGCGTGGCAATGTTTGTTTACAAATGTTACAGATGTTTATGATCAAACCTGATTGATACACACACTGAGATTCTTAATTATCCACGTCGCCATTGTGATCTTTGATTAGGTACTTAAACACAAGATGCAGTTCTATAATTTATTGCTGACAAATCCACTGTCTTGTAACCTGTTTTGAGCACAAACATTTGTAACATTTGTAAACAAACATCACTGTCTTGTAACCTCTACGGCAATTTCTGTTGAGTCATAATAAGATGGCGGATCATCCGAGCTCGATTAGGTAGACACCTGATTTTTTTCTCCTTTTCACTCACTTGACCTCGTTTTGCGTGAAGTTGTGTTACTGTACAGAACCCAAATATAATGGGGAGTCTCCACACCAAGCGTCATGGACCAACGTACACATACAAACTTGTATTTTATGTCCCAACTGGGAGTCCGAAGTGCTTTGAAAAATCGAAGCGAAATTATGATGTTTGATTGAAATTCATATCGAGTCAATTCACTTTTCCAAACAAAAGTGGATGTTTATAGCCTATTTTTGTACCAAGCACCCAGAAACCATAATTTTAATTACCTGTAAATGCCTGTAAAACTAATTGTCAAAAAACTGCGGTGTACAGCCGTGTCACCACCAAATGTTAACATTTTTTTCCCCTCGATTACGGTTGAGTCATTGCACGGTCGAGTCTAAATATACAAACTTCATGAGAAGAGTGCATGCAGTTGAGTTATTTGGTAATATTACCTGTAATTTTAGCAGATCAGTAGAAGTTATATCTCAACAGTTTAAAGACATACCTTTTAACTTGAAAGGAAAGCTTGTTTGTATTTTCTAAAATTATATTTTGACACTGAATTTACAGAAAAAAACACAAGGCGACCGACATTAACTCAAAGTTTCATTCATCGTGAATGAAATATTTGCTTACAAGAACAGAACACCAAACCCACTCCCTCAATACATCTACGGGATACTCATTTAATTCAATCTGTTGAATACACAAGGAGGCATATTTGGGTAAAATAATTTTTTTGTGCGAGTATCTGTAAAAGCAATATTTTTACATTTCTGAAAAATCTATAAGATAGAAACATAGAATTTAGTTAACTGAAGATGATTGGTTGCAGTCCAGACTTAAATGATGAAAGGTCTGGAAATCGGATGGTAACCCGTTCCATATTCTTATGATGCTAGGAAAGAGATGAGGGATGGTGATTTGTTAGTGAAAATGGCAGCATTCATTTATGATCTGTTGATGGAATGAAGTACATTTGACGATTTATATTGGCAGGTTGTTTTTTATTCTACAAATGAATGAAAAGAATCGTCTGCGCTGTTGTAACGTAGGTCAGTTCAGTTGCTGTAGTATTTTCGTAACACCGTATTAGTAGTTTTATTGATTTAGTGTGTACCTTAAACTGTCCTTAATTATTTGAACTATTTTCATTTGTGGACTTACATTTGTTGCCAAAGATCCCAAACTATGTAACAGTATTCTAATTTAAGCCTTACATAAGTATAATATGCTAGTTCCTTGTTCTAGAGATTGTTGGTTTATACACCATGCTAGATGAATCTAAAAGTGTTATTTATCTGGTTTGTGATGTTATTTTTTGTGACTATATTCCAAGATAAATTTTTGGTAATGGTGAGATCAAATGATACTTTGTCCACTGATTTAAGAACTTTATTAAGGAGAGTATATTCAAAATGTACTGGTTTTCTTTTTCTAGAAATGTGAATGATTTCCGTGTTGAAGGACGTTAACCACTCTTCTTGCCATTTTTAGAGTTCGTCTAGATCAGACTGAAGTGCACTACAGTCAGATTGTAAGTTGATGGTAAAATAGAAGATGGTACGGTGTGCAAAGAGACATGTTTTGCTTGATTACGTCCTTGATATATATGAAGAAGAGGCATTGGTCCAGTACTGAACCCTGACGGAGTCCTGATAGGACAAGGCAGTTGCCGAATTCTTATCCATCAACGACTTTCTTCTGTTCCTATCACTGAAAAGGGGTTGAAATCTTTTTCACCGTTTTTTTTTCCTTTTTTTTTTCTTTTTTTTGGTAAAATTTCTCAGAGAAGCATAACATACTAGTAGTTCAACATAATATAGATATGCTATTTCAAATGCAATGTTCATCAATCTGTCTCGTGTTTGTGATGTAATATTTGTTGATTTACAAAGTAATATTTTAATAAAATGAAATGCCTGTATTTTATTTTTTTAAAAATATGTGATAAGGACATGTCGCAAAATGTGTGCTTTCTACATTAGCAGTGACTTTGTATCGTCAGAGATGTGTTTTATACTTCTCTGATGGAGGTAATAAAAAGAACTAAATACCTTTTTCGAAAATTTGCTGGAAAATTTGGTGGACTCGTCAGTTATTCGGATATCATGAAACAATTGACATTAAAATCAGGGTCACATGTAGCGCTATTCATTTACATTTAGGCTCATATTCTACATAGATTTGCTGAACCACAAGTTGTTCATGTGCTGACTTTATGATCTTAAATACTTTCGGTATCTAGTGTCTTCATTGTCAGTGACAAACAGTTGAAAACAGGGGGTTTGGTGTTTTGTTCTAGTATGAACATATCTTATCGCCATGAGCAAAACTTTTAGTTAATTGTTGAACGCATTGTCTTGTAAATTCAGTACCAAAATATATTTTAAGAAAATACAAACAAGCTTTCCTTTCAAGTTAAAAGGTCTGTCTTTAAACTGTTGAGATAATGACATGTATCCATCGAATGTCTTTAATAACTTCTACTGATATGCTAAAGTAACAGGTAATATTAAACTGCGTGCACTCTTCTGATGGAGTTTGTTAATTTAGAATCGACCGTGCAATGACTCAACCGTAATCGAGAGAAAAATGTAAACATTTGGTGGTCGTACGGTCGTACACCGCAGTTTTTTTTTTGACAATTCGTTATACAGACATTTACAGGTAAAATTATAGTTTTTGACTATGCTAATCAGAATGTTTGGTGCAAAAATAGGCTATAAACATCCACTTTTGTTTGGAAAAGTGGATTGACTCGATATAAAGTTCAATCAAACATCATAATTTCGCTTCGTGATTTTTCAAAGCACTTCGGACTCCCAGTTGGGACATAAAATACAAGTTTGTATATGTACAGACATTGGTCCATGACGCTTGGTGTGGAGAATCCCCATAATATTTGGGTTCTGTACAGTAGCACAACTTCACGCAAAACGAGGTCAAGTGAGTGAAAAGGAGAAAAAATCGGGTGTCTACCTAATCGGGATCTGATGATCCGCCATCTTATTATGACTCAACAGAAATTGCCGTACAGGTTACAAGACAGTGATGTTTGTTATGTTTGTGCTCAAACCTGATTGATACACACTGAGATTCCTTATTATCCTCGTCGCCATTGTGATGTTTTGCGTATTTACTTTTGATTAGGTACTTAACTGATATAAACGCAAGATGCAGTTCTATACTTTATGGCTGACACATCATTATTTTTAATACACAGCGAGCACAGACAGCTGACGTTTACAAAGTAACCAATAACTAAAATACAATTTTAAAGTAAGTAAGACTGTTACGATCAAAACACTACAATAAACGATTTAAAAAACCGTACAAACGATTTTTAAAATCGTGTAAACGAATCGTGCAAACGATTTTGAAAAATCGTACAAACGATTTTTTAAAAAATCGTTCAAACGAATTAACAAATCGTTTGAACGATTTCAAAATCGTACAAACGACTTTATAAAAATCGTTTAAACGATTTTGAAAATCGTACAAATCGTACAAGCGATTTTAAATTCGTTCAAACGATGTCAAAATCGAACAAACGAATTTGAAAAATTCGTACAAACGATTTTAAAAATCGTTCTAACGATTTTAAAATCGTACAAACGATTTAAAAAAAACAAACTAACGATTTTGAAATTCGTTTTAACGATTTTATTTGTAATTTGTTTTTCTGCTACTTTGCACGAATAAGCTGTCGTAACGACAAGAGATAATCCTATTTTCTGTTTGCTGTGGTAAAGGCAAGATTGTCTTTATTTCAGTTAAATATAATTCCTGCGTTTTTTTTTTTTATGATTTTGTTAATTTTAGATTTCCCCTTTCTCACTTTTATTCGCTTGCCGATGTACTTTAGAAAAATAATGTGAACGCAGAATAATAAAATACTAAAATTAGTACAATTTTCTTTTCTGCGGAATGGCCATTTAGACAACTTGTGTTTATTCAGTGCAGATCAAATATAAACATTTGAAGACCATCAATCAAAATATGGTTTAAAAAGGAATCAAATAAATACAGACAAAAGCAGAAAAAGATAGGTACATGTGTAATAGCAAGAGGCCATTTAAAATATTTGTGATTAATTTTTACACATAATTCCTGCTTAATAATTTCAGTAATTACGTTCTTTTTCAAAACACGTCATTTATTAATTATTTACTGATATTTTCAGTAGTTATGCATAATTAATATACACATTTACTGCAACATGAATAATGGGAAAACTAAGTAAAACACATGAAAGCTTGTTGTTATTGTGTTGTTTGAAGTTATCATCCTAAACTTATATGTCTGTATTTAGTACTTCAGATTTACAGTCTTCCTATCTCGTATACTATCAGATGTTGATAAAGAGTTGGTTTGAATGATAAAAATTCAATGACATGACAGAAACTTTCTTTTCCACGAATTCTATCTGAATTTCGTCTAAATTTAAATACGGGAAGTACAATGTGTACTGTTCAAGGCCTCTTACATACTGATAATTATATATTGATAAGATTCATGCAAAAAAAAAACCGGGTTTTTAGATTCTAAAATACTTACGTACTTGTTTCTAGGTCATTTTCAACAAAACTTATTAAAACCAGATTCATTCATCTTTGTTTTGTCAAACTTGTATGTTCAACGTTAATTTTCCTATTTTTTTTTTTTAAATATTTCATCAATGTGTAAACACAACCTTTTCTATTCGAACTGTTTTTTATTCTATTTCTAAATCAAAGACGGTAGAAAACCGAAGGATTAAAGGATTGGTAATTACAAAAATCAACTTTAAGGGTACACACAAAACAATGACGCAGGACAACCACAAATATCAGAAATAAAAACATAACAATCCAAACAACGTAATCACAGCGTGAACGCCCATAAATCGAGAGTGACATTATTGCTCCGGAAGGGTCAGCATTTTATGCCTCATTAAGGCCAGTGAGAAAATTATGCTTTTGAAAGATCTGATTGGCTGCTAATTGGTTAATGTCATTTTCTAACCCCGAGACAAAACCAATTAAAAATCCACGATGCTTGTTACCTCTTCTAACTCTCAAACAGTACCAAGGTAAAAATTTGAAAAGCATCTGCAAATCTCTTCAGCTTTCAGACAATACAAAGGGCATATCAGTACCACAAAAATCAGTCACGAAGACAAAACTAAAATTTAATGGCTTGATATACACAACAACACAAAAAAACTTATGCACTGACATTTGAATCCCTATTAAAACCGAGAGTAACACCTGTTATTCATGAAGTAAGCACGTCCCATTCTGTTATCGGCTCCTTTCACACTGTCAATGAGTAAATCTGGGAAAACTCAAAATCGGTAAAGACGTGACTCAAGCTGAAAATGTCCGTTTGAAACATCGACACGTAACATAAGATTTAAATGATGTTATGTTATGTCTATGTATGTATATTATGTAATTATTGGAAAGGGCAATTCTAAATTGTATAATTTGTGCCCAATCCAATTGTCATGTTTAGACAATAAAATAAGTTTCAATCAATGTTGACGGTCATATAATTTCTGCAAGCATGAAAATAACATAGACTGAAAAACTTCTGATTCAGCAGAATTTGGGACATTGTTAAAGCTCTTTCCTAAAAAAAAATCACTTTACAAACTACATCTTTGACAGTGACGAATCAACTGTGAAGTGTACGATCCATACTCTGGAAAGGTAGGTATAGGGATTGATAAGTTAAAATTAACACGCTTGTTATATAGCTTAGCTATGTCTTAGGCGAGTCAGCTGAGTTCACACAAGTATAAGCTCCTGAAAAGAATATTTCAATCCTAGCGTGATAGAAAATATCTAAACATTTTGTTGTTTTAATAATTAATAAATGACATGGCGTATTGAAAAGTAAAAATATCAAACTTTTCAGCAACGAGCTCTGCTCATACCTCATAAAAGTTCAAGACGGCACTGGTTTGAGCGGAATTCATTGATACATGTCGAACAGTGCTCTACATCAATTTTTCCTTATTTGTGGATGCGTTGTCGTCAACAAACACTAACTCAACTTGCAATCAACTTGTTCTTTCAATCGCTTGCATCTGTTGCTGTCAAAAAGAGCAAAAAGAGACAATCACAACATACAAACAACCAAGGGCACTCATCGAGTCAATTACATGAAAACGTGGCATAATAAAAATGACGATATATGGGCACCTTAGCCCCAGTCACACTTTCATGTTTCGGAGCTACAGTTTACTGACACTGCGCATGATGTTGGTGATAATTTTGGTAACGTCAAAAATCGACGTAAATCACCGTGAAATATCAAATTAACGTCCGAGTAATGCACACGTTGATGTTTGTTCCGACATACTATATTTTATAGTTTTTTATAACCCGCTATAAAAAAAAAGAACATTCATAACGTAAAACTCGAACTTCCTGTGTGGTAACTGATATTCAAGTTATTTTTTTATATGTGTGTGTGTGTTTTTTGTTTGTTTGTTTGTTTGTTTTTTTTTTTGTTTTTTTTTGTTTTGTTTTGTTTTGTTTTGTTTTTTTGTGGGGGNGGGGGGGGGGGGGGGGGTTCAGCAACTGTAATGATTGTGCTTCTAGTTTTAGGCGGAAAGAAAGTTACTTGTTTTAATGTAAATACAATGTATTTGTAATTATATTTGGTATTTTGTTCCTCATTAATAGTTGTACATGTATTTTAACTTCGGTTTCGGAATGTTTTTGTTTTTTATTTTTGTATTGGACAATTTTTTATCTATTCATTTTACGCAAACATTCATTCACACAAGTCATTTCTCCATATAAGATCTTGCCCAACATTTTTTTTTTCGTGACCGACCATTTAATTTAAGGGTCCTTTTTTTCATGAGCAGCGCAAGTTCACTGAATTCATTTTAATTTTTTATGCAGTTAATTCTTTTATATAAAAAATGAACAATGTATATTCCATATATTTTGTTCTTTAGACTCCTTGTTGAAATATGTTTCATCTAAAATCAGACTTCACATAATATACCATTCCCTATTGTAAATTTAATTTTTCTTTCAATATAAGTGTTGCTAGTAGTAAATCTCATCTCTTTGGCCCCATAAGGCCTATGTTAAATTTCATTTTTCCATCCCCCGTGCAATCAACCGTGACTTATAAGAACCAGGAGATGCTGACTCTACCGGTGCACCTGATCTCACTTATGGTTATTATTGGGCCCGTGTTGTTCATCTATATGTGCGTCTTAATTGTTCCTGTCTGTTCTGTTCTCATGTGGTGTCCTTGTATTTTGATGTTTCGGTTCTCACTTACTTTTATACTTTCAGACCAGTCTTCAAGCGTCCTGAACGTAGAGCACCGCAAACGTAGTGTAGTGGGACGCTGGGAGACGTTGTTTTCAATACTTCCCTACCCATTCCATAACTTATTTAGTTTTTATGTACTTATTGTCTTGTTTTGTATTGTACCATTACTTTTTAGACATCTGTTTCATTGTATTGTTTTCTTTTGTTTTTCCCGAATAATCTCCCACTTCTTATTTTTTCCTAACCCAGTCTTCGTTTGTGGTACATATTTTTTTCCTCCTTTATACTTATTCATATTTATTTCTTTTTAGTTTTGTATGTTCTCAACCCATCATCTGGCTCTATTAGTCTATTCTTCCCAGCCGTTACTTTATACTTCTTTAGAATTAATCTCTTTAGAATGCCTATATCGATAAAACCCAAACCTCTATATGTGTTTCCATTTTCTGTCTTCCATACATGTTTTTTACTTGTTGCAATGATAAAAAACAAACTAATATCAGTTCTATATTTTATTTTACATATACAATGAATATACAAAGTTATCTACACTGAGAATAGTCTATCCTTCTGACACTATCTTTAATCTCATGGTAAGGACCGTGCAGTTGTCCATTACGGGATAGTCTAATCTTTCAAAATCCATAAGGTCTAGTGCTGTAGTCGTCCATGGCAACTCGTTTATCGAACACGATCCTGTAGTCTTTGTCTTGCTGTAACGTTAATAATCTTTTCTTATCTCTGGCTATTTTGCAATCGTCTTTTACGGTCTTCACGGAATCCCTATTGTTTGTGATCATATCCTTTATTGTGTCGTAGTTGATTGTGAGGGCGTTCTTGTAGTTGAGAGTGATTCCTCGCACTTTACATATTGTGGTATTTCCTAATCTATCGGGGGTGGCTAATTTGTAGGCATAGTTCTTCGGTCCTCCAGTGACGAACTCTGTAATCTTGTTGTGGGGTACTTCATCCGTAAGATCTCCCAAGTAGTCTCCTAATTCGGGTCTCCATTCTCCGGGTTGAGATATATCAACAATGGAATCGGTATCGGCGTATAGGGTGCGGGTGTCCAACTTCTCCAGATAACTGTACAACTTCAGTCTTGCCTGGGCGGTGGTATTAGCGGCAATGACTACGTTAGTACGTCCAGACTCTTCGACGAACTCGTCTTTATACTGATATCTCAATTCCACCATCTCTTCGCTGACGAAATAGATACCCATGAGGAGAATCTGATCGCTGGTGAACATGTCGAAGTATTCTGCAGGATCACATACGTATTTGATTTGGGGTAGGTTGCTTCTCTGGCCGAATTTACCCCACAAGCTATTCAACATTAATTAATTAAAGCTCGTAGTCCCGGGTTCTTTTTAATATTATTGTAATCGAGAAGTATGCCTTCCTTTTCATGGTACTCTCTGATGTAGTTATGTTTGTCTTCTTCTGTATGACACCATTCTGGCCACCCACTGGCTTCCTGCTTCATTTTCAAGAAAGTATTCACGTACTCGGTAAAGAGTCCTCCTGTCTTGGTTTTTGGGTCGTATTGTTCCGTGTCAAAGTGCCACACTTCGTATATCTGTTGAATTACATAACCATGTTCCATGGCTTTCTTGACTTCGTCTATCACCCAAGTTCCAGTCAGTGCTCGTTCCTCATCGGTATGTTGGCACGTTATTTGTTGACTGGACTCGGCACAGCTTTTACATAAAGTAAATAATAACTTGTTATTGATTTTCGACGGGAGCACTGAAATGTAGAGTCCCCTCGGCGGCAATACTTTACATTTGATGAGTCCTTCGTATTGCTGTATATTCTGGAAGTTCTCTGTGATGATTTCGGGATGTCCCACAGGTATTTTTCCGGTCTTGTTGATGTACGGATACAGTGAGGTGACGTCTGCATCCGATATGTCCTGTTTCTGTTCGTACAGTTTAAATGCTTCGGTACGTCCACCAAAAAAGGCGTCTCTCGGTTCTAGAGGAGAAACTATGACATTTTGTTCCACAATTTTTTTCAAGAAGTCGTTTTCTTGAACTTCTCGGTCGAACTCGCATTCCCATTTGCCAATGTAGGTGTAGCCCTGCTCTTCCAAGTAACGTTTTTTCTCCAAAGTGCGTTGATGAAGATCACCCATAGTCATACCGTTGACTGGGTTGACTGCACTGGCACTATAACAGTGTAAGCAGCCGTGCCAAAACTTCCCGTTAAACTCCAATACGTATTTCCCGTTTTCGTTCTCGTAGTATCCGTCCACTTTATAGGGTCCAATTTGTTTTCCCCTCCATTTCTTGCATGTTGAATGTTGACTCCTTCTGTTGCCGATAGGTATTTGATCCATTGCATGGCCTTGATGGAATGATTTTCCTCTGGACGGTATCCATGAGCTGGAATAATACCGATGGTATCAGGCTGGAGAAATTTCTGTCTGAATACTAAGTTGCAAGCGGATGCTATCGTGATACATTGTTGGAATGGATCGATTCCTCCCTGTCCATCGGTGGCTGTCATATCCAGGAACAGCTGTCTGAAAGTTAAGCAGGCTCTTTTCAAGATGTCTACGTCCGAGCGGCAGTAACTCAATGATTCTTTTTGAAAATCGAATGTTTGGTTGTAATTGGTCTGGTACCATTGTAAAAACGTAGCTCTCTTCTCAGGTTTCATGGCTTCGGGGTTGTAATAGTGTATGTCCGGTAAATGGTCGAGTACTACTGATTGGTTTTCCCTCCAATTAAATAAATGAGGGAAATATCCTTTCTTCAATTCGGTCAATCCAAACATCTTAGGCAGTTCGGCTAAAGCCACGGGTAAAAAATTGATTGAGTCTATCATCCGAATCCGACATCCGGGGACTTCGATGTACATGTTCTTGGTTCCGTTTGATATGATCGTTGGCTTCACTCCTTGCTGATATAAATACCTCAGTACAGGTATTGAGTCGTAGCCTTTGAAGTTGTGTGCGATGACGGTAGCTCCTTTGTTGTTTCCGGATAATAACCATTTGCAAAACTGTTCGGTGATATTGGGTCCGACAAATACCAATTCGTTTTTCCCACACTCTTCACAAGACACGTGTTCATCGATTCTGTTATTCATGCATGTTAAACAGACTTTGTGTACCACACACAGATTAGGTTGGTGCTCGTAGGCTCCACACTTCATGGATTTACAATTTGCGCACTTGCCGTTGTTGTCTGGATTGTATCCCTGGATGCATTGTATCATGGCGTCTTGAGTGCATTCGAAGTCGAAGAAAATATAATTTACGAAGGATATGGAGTAAATGAACATGAGACAACAACACATATGTAAACTCCAACTGCAATAAATTTTAATGAGCTGTAAGTCTGTTTCTTCTGTCCATCCTTGGTATTAGCAGGTAACATGTAGCACTGATGTCCTAAAGGGCAGAAATCTTTGCAGGTCTGGCAGTAAGTGTTTCCACATGTATGTTCTCCCATACGTTTATTCAAGGTTTGTCCACAACTCTGGCATTTATAATACGTAGTGCAGGTCGAGTTTCCCGAAGTCGTTGTCTTTTTGTGCAGGTGGAAGCATGTCCACCCTCTGAAGTAGCGCCCACAGTCGGTACATAATGTCCAGGCATCTTCGCTCTGTGTATGAACCTTTCTACATTAGTGGCATACGTTATTGCATATGTGTTCTTCTTTATGATCGTACCCCTTTTGGCAGTCGGTACAGTAATAGTTGCGACTCAGGAATGCAGCCATACTAGTAATGACATCGTAGTGATTGTCGTGGTAGTATAAATATATTTTCTTCTCGGCTTTAGGTCCATGATATATTATTCCGCTGAAATGCTCTTTGGATATGACATGTATTTGATACTCCAGTAGAATGGATTGGAATCGTTTGATTTCGTCAATGCCGCACTGTTTTAGAGGTACTCCTGCTCTATCGTGTAGTTCCAATGCCAATTCTTTCTGGATGTATTTTCCCTGTTTTCTAGAGTTCCATTGATCGTGTCCGGTAATTTTGGCTATTGCCGTAACGATGGCTCTGGCACAGCATAGATCGTCTTTGTTTTTTATCTGGATAATACATTTTTTTTTCCTTCAGGAACCTCTCGGTGTCGACATATGTACACCTTTTTCTGGTACCACCTACGGGAAGACGGACATGTGTGATCTCGATTCTCAAACTTTCGTCTAACACAAACTGTTCGTTGGACTGTAACACTGGTTCAATTTCATCTAATAGTAAGTCACCTGTCACCTGACCCATTTGCATAAACGGTAGTCTGATGGGAAAATCTAAATCTGGGCACTCCATGGTAACTTGTACCAAATCTTCCATTTGCATGTTCTCAGTCAGCTTTATCAAAATAGAGTTGAATATTTTTTGTAATGATTTCAATATATCTGGAACATTCTGAATGTTCAATTTCTTGAACGTGACGCTGTACTCTGTTGATTCGGTGTTGAATCAATTTTCCCGCTTTGTTTACTGATGGTATAATACTGTTGGGGTTGAATGATGTCTATGCTGAGTTCACTAGGCATCCCTACACCAATCTGGTGTTTCTGTTTCAAATGGTGTACAAGTCTGTCATTTCTTCTGTACACAAGTCCACACACATTACACTGATGAAGGGTTGGATTGTCGTGTTTCTTCTCGTGTCTTTTTTAAATTGTCCCGGTTAGTAAAAGTTTTTCACATATTCCGCACTTAAAGGTATTGTGATGTTTATTTAGTCGGTAATGCTTCAACAGCTGACTCCTTCTGACAAAGGATTCTTGACAATATCCACACGTATACATCTGTAAAAGGTTATACGCTATTTAGTTATGTATTATTGATTAATTATCAATACGCATTTCTATATTACTTCATTATATTATTATTGATTACTTCTTTCATATTGTGTTATTGATTACTTATTTTGGCTCGTTTAATAACTTATTCATCGATCAGTTTAAATAGATTAAGATATTTCATATTATGTTATTGTTATTTAAATTAATTATTCAAGTTCACTTACCTTTGTTCTGTTTATTTTCGCTGGGAACGTCTGTTCAATTCGGCTGTTAGTTGCAGAATGAGAAAGTTGCTCGATGCGTCTGATTTTATACAGGTAGACGCGTTGTAACGATGGGTCTAATTGGTCGGTTATTTTTGTTACGGGCTTAGTGATTGGTCGATTATTCTGTGTTCTGATTGGCTGGATTTAATACAAAGTCGGCGTCTGATTGGTTGAATTCCCTGCAATTTGATTGGTCGGTTCATTTCTCTATTGTTATGTTTCTTTTAATAGATCGAATATTCCAGAAGATGATGCAATCGATCGATTTTCAAGGTGTACGGATCGATGATTCTATTGAACTTTACTGACTATCATAAAAAGAGTGTTTTAATTACTTTATGCTTCGCATATTTTATGAATTGAATTAATGAGATTTTATTATGTGTTAGATGTATTGATTTTCTAACGATGTTCATAACTTTTCTTTAATGTTCAACATAATTTACAAAAGTTAATCCTATTTTGAATTCAACTTACACAATTTACCACATTAGTTTAACAATTTTATATTAATTTGCATTTTGTTTTGCAATTTTTCAAATTTTATCACATCCGTTTTGTTTATTTTTGTGTTTGTCAACAATTTTATAACTATTTTGTATTTTGTTTTGCAATTTTCTAATTTATATCACACACGTCTTGTTTATTTTCGTGTTCGTTAAATGATTTTATAACTTTTTGTATTTTGTTTAGTATGTTTTAAACTTATTTGAACGCATTTTTCTATTCAGTTCCCATTTTGTTTCACTTTTATCACATCTGTTTTGTTATTTTGGGGTTTTAGTGAATATATTTTATGTTGTTTTATAATTTTTGTTAAGATTATGTATAAATTTTGTTTTTACTTTGTGTTTTTGCATTATTTTTTTCTAGTTGTATTGTTAATTTTGATAAATTTTTTGTTTAAATTGTGTTTTTCTTTTGATGTTGTGCGTTTTTCAAGGTACTTCCAGGTTTCTGCGGCGGCGAGACCTATTTTTCTTCTGTGCGGCGGTGAAATTGACGCTTTTAGCGTTTCTGCGGCGGCGAGACCTATTTTTCTTCTGTGCGGCGGCGACATTGACGCTTTAGCGTTTAAAATCGAGAATTGCTGGATTTGTTCTTGATATTTTCAGTTTTCTACGGTGGATAAGCGACTTTTGCTGCTGCTGCTGCTGCTGGGGTGTTTGTGACATTGCTGCTGCTGCTGCTGGGCGGTTTGGGATATTACTGCTGTTCATGGGTTTATTTTACTTTTCCTAAAGTACTGGCAGGGAAGGGTTTCATCACACATGAATCGAGGGCATATAAGAATAACAAAGTCATTGTCAATTTCATAGTTTATTTTCTCCGTCATGAGACAGACACGGGTCGGAGATCCACGTGCAGTCTTTACATTGTATCTGGAGTTAAAGTCCATTCAATTGGATATTGATTTCCTCTGCATCTTCATTGGTCGGGATTTGTACTGTCTCGAGGGAGCTGTTCATTGGTTTGTTTGGTACTATCTTCAAAGTGATGGTAAAACCGTTCATGTTGTTAGGTTGGACTGGAGTGTCTTCTCTACTTTGATGCTGGGTACGTTGATGGCGTAGTAAATTATACTTTCTACTTAATATATGTCCACATTCTTCACAACGAAACTTGTTGGGCTTGATTCTATGTGTATTCATGTGTCGTTGGAGATTATCTAGTCGACTAAAGGTTTGGTGGCATATTCCGCAGTTTCGTCTCAGTGGTTGACTTCTTCTTTCAGTCATACAATAAGGGGCAGTTCTGGACATCTTGTAGAGTATTGCTGTTTTCATTTGCTCTGTTTAATTCCTGGAACTTCGTTATGTACCACTCTGTAGGTAAAACCTCGCTTCTATACACGTCTGTTCAGTTCGAAGGTTAGAAGCAGAATGGGATCTTCAGTCGTTGTAGCTTGTTATATGGTCGGTTGACCTATAATTGAGCCCCTGTCAAAATGGTGGATCCCCTAACAGCCATATCATATGAGATGGGACTTCGTAAATGTGTTCAATGGGTTAAGAATGACAAAGATACCCCCGAAAACATATATCACACATCTATTTAAGTATATGTTGAAAAATGCAATGATTGACCCCCTGTCAAAATTTTTGGACCCCTCGTAGCACCCATACTATTAGAGATAGGACCTCTGAAATGTGACCATTCGATTTAGATGGTTAAAGTTACCCCGAAGACATATATAACACGTCTATAGTACTCGACTTAGAAAAATTGAAATTTGGGACTTTCCCGAAATTTTCGGGTACCCCTTTCTCCGAAACGGTAAGATATAGAGACTTGAAACCTTCACCAATCGCTGGAGGAGCTCGAAGTTACCCCGGATTGATATATACATTGTACGAGAAACGAACGATAACTCAGGAAATCGAGGTTAAAAATAGTAGTTGGGGAATGGACGACCCTCCCCTCCCCTTTTTTTACGCAGTAAAAAGCTAAAAGTTATACTCACTTCTGATGACGTATTCTTCTGGTCACGTCACTTCCGGTGACGTCATTTCCGGATGACGTCACTTCCGGTGACGTCACTTCCGGTGACGTCACTTCCGGAGACGTCACTTCCGCCTGGTCCACTTGGTCCACCGCAAATGCGACTCATCTCGTCCATCCCTACTACTATTTTTTACCTCGATTTCCAGAGTTATTGTTCGTTTCCCGTACAATGTAAATATCAATCCGGGGTAACTTCGAGCTCCTCCAGCGATTGGTGAAGGCTATTCTTATATGCCCTCGATTCATGTGTGATTAAACCCTTCCCTGCCAGTACTTTAGGAAAAGTAAAATAAACCCATGAACAGCAGTAATATCCCAAACCGCCCAGCAGCAGCAGCAGCAATGTCACAAACACTCCAGCAGCAGCAGCAGCAGCAAAAGTCGCTTATCCACCGTAGAAAACTGAAAATATCAAGAACAAATCCAGCAATTCTCGATTTTAAACGCTAAAAGCGTCTATTTCGCCGCCGCACAGAAGAAAAATAGGTATCGCCGCCGCAGAAACGCTAAAAGCGTCAATTTCACCGCCGCACAGAAGAAAAAATAGGTCTCGCCGCCGCAGAAACCTGGAATTACCTTGAAAACGCACAACATTAAAAGAAAAACAGAACTAAAACGGAAATTGTTACAAAATAAAAAGAAAAATCCACATAAAATAATGCAAAAACACAAAGTAAAAACAAAATTTATACATAATCTTAACAAAAATTATAAAACAACATAAAATATATTGACGAAAACCCGAAAATAACAAAACAGATGTGATAAAATTTGAAAAATTGCAAAACAAAATACAAAATAGTTATAAAATTGTTTAACGAACAAGAAAATAAACAAGACATGTGTGATAGAAATTAGAAAATTGCAAATTAAAATGCATTACAGCTACAAAAAGTGTTAAACTAAGATGAAAATAAACGAACCATGTTAGAAAATTGTGAAATTTAAGTAGAAAATCAATACATCTTACACATAATAAAATCTAATTAATTCAATTCATAAAATATGCGAAGCCTAAAGTAAATTAATCTTATAATGGTTCGCGTCAGTATGATTCAATAGAATCATCGATCCGTACACTTTTAAATTTACATCATCGATCGATTGCATCATCTTCTGGAATATTCGGTCTATTAAAATAAACGTAACAATAGAGAAAGTAATCGACCAATCAAATTGCAGGGAATTCAACCAATCAGACGCCGACTTTGTATAAAATCCAGCCAATCATAACACAGAATAATCGACCAATCACAAAGCCCGTAACAAAAATAACCGACCAATGAGAACCATCGTTACAACGCGTCTACCTGTATAAAATCAGACGCATCCAGCAACTTTCTCATTCTGCAACTAACAGCCAAATTGAACAGACGTTCCCAGTGAAGATAAATAGAACAAAGGTAAGCGAACTTAATATAATTAATTTAAATAACAATAACATAATATGAAATATTTTAATCTTTTTAAACTGATCGATGAACAGGTTATTAAACGAGCCAAAATAAGTAATCAATAACACAATATTAAAGAAGTAATCAATAATAATATAATGAAGTAATATAGAAATGCGTATTGATAATTAATCAATAATACATAACTAAATAGCGTATAACCTTTTACAGATGCATACGTGTGGATATTGTCAAGAATCCTTTGTCAGAAGGAGTCAGCTGTTGAAGCATTACCGACTAAATAAACATCACAATACCTTTACGTGCGGAATATGTGAAAAACGTTTTACTAACCGGGACAATTTAAAAAGACACGAGAAGAAACACGACAATCCAACCCTTCATCAGTGTAATGTGTGTGGACTTGTGTACAGAAGAAATGACAGACTTGTACACCATTTGAAACAGAAACACCAGATTGGTGCAGGGATGCCTAGTGAACTCAGCATAGACATCATTCAACCCGGACAGTATTATACCATCACTAAACAAAGCGGGAAAATTATACCAAGATTCAACACCGAATCGACAGAGTACAGCGTCACGTTCAAGGAATTGAACATTCAGAATGTTCCAGATATACTGAAATCATTACAAAAAATATTCAACTCTATTTTGATGAAGCTGACTGAGAACATGCAGATGGAAGATTTGGTACAAGTTACCATGGAGTGCCCAGATTTAGATTTTCCCCTCAGACTACCGTTTATGCAAATGGGTCAGGTACCAGGTGCCCTACTATTAGATGAAATTGAACGAGTGTTACAGTCCAACGAATAGTTTGTGTTAGACGAAAGTTTGAGAATCGAGATCACACATGTCCGTCTTCCCGTAGGTGGTACCAGAAAAAGGTGTACATATGTGGACACCGAGAGGTTCCTGAAGGAAAAAAGATGTATTATCCAGATAAAAAACAAAGACGACCTATGCTGTGCCAGAGCCATCGTTACGGCAATAGCCAAAATTACCGGACACGATCAATGGAACTCTATAAAACAGGGAAAATACATCCAGAAAGAATTGGCATTGGAACTACACGATAGAGCAGGAGTACCTCTAAAACAGTGCTGCATTGACGAAATCAAACGATTCCAATCCATTCTACTGGAGTATCAAATACATGTCATATCCAAAGAGCATTTCAGCGGAATAATATATCATGGACCTAAAGCCGAGAAGAAAATATATTTATACTACCACGACAATCACTACGATGTCATTACTAGTATGGCTGCATTCCTGAGTCGCAACTATTACTGTACCGACTGCCAAAAGGGGTACGATCATAAAGAAGAACACATATGCAACAACGTATGCCACTACTGTAGAAAGGTTCATACCCAGAGCGAAGATGCCTGGACATTATGTACCGACTGTGGGCGCTACTTCAGAGGGTGGACATGCTTCCACCTGCACAAAAAGACAACGACTTCGGGAAACTCGACCTGTACTACGTATTATAAATGGCAGAGTTGTGGACAAACCGTGAATAAACGTATGGGAGAACATACATGTGGAAACACTTACTGCCAGACCTGTAAAGATTTCTGCCCTTTAGGACATCAGTGCTACATGTTACCTGCTAATACCAAGGATGGACAGAAGAAACAGACTTATATTTTCTTCGACTTCGAATGCACTCAAGACGCCATGATACAATGCAACCAGGGATACAATCCAGACAACAACAGCAAGTGCGCCAATTGTAAATTCAATAAGTGTGGAGCCTACGAGCACCAACCTAATCTGTGTGTGGTACACAAAGTCTGTTTAACATGCATGAATAAGAGAATCGATGAACACGCGTCTTGTGAAGAGTGTGGGAAAAACGAATTGGTATTTGTCGGACCCAATACCACCGAACAGTTTTGCAAATGGTTATTATCCGGAAACAACAAAGGAGCTACCGTCATCGCACACAACTTCAAAGGCTACGACTCAATACCTGTACTGAGGTATTTATATCAGCAAGGAGTGAAGCCAACGATCATACCAAACGGAACCAAGAACATGTACATCGAAGTCCCCGGATGTCGAATTCGGATGATAGACTCAATCAATTTTTTACCCGTGGCTTTAGCCGAACTACCTAAGATGTTTGGATTGACCGAATTGAAGAAAGGATATTTCCCTCATTTATTTAATAGGAGGGAAAACCAATCAGTAGTACTCGACCATTTACCGGACATACACTATTACAACCCCGAAGCCATGAAACCTGAGAAGAGAGCTACGTTTTTACAATGGTACCAGACCAATTACAACCAAACATTCGATTTTCAAAAAGAATTATTGAGTTACTGCCGCTCGGACGTAGACATCTTGAGAATAGCCTGCTTAACTTTCAGACAGCTGTTCCTGGATATGACAGCCACCGATGGACAGGGAGGAATCGATCCATTCCAACAATGTATCACGATAGCATCCGCTTGCAACTTAGTATTCAGACAAAAATTTCTCCAGCCTGATACCATCGGTATTATTCCAGCTCAAGGATACCGTCCAGAGGAAAATCATTCCATCAAGGCCATGCAATGGATCAAATACCTATCGGCAACAGAAGGAGTCAACATTCAACAAGCAAGAAATGGAGGGGAAAAACAAATTGGACCCTATAAAGTGGACGGATACTACGAGAACTAAAACGGGAAATAGGTATTGGAGTTTAACGGGAAGTTTTGGCACGGCTGCTTACACTGTTATAGTGCCAGTACAGTCAACCCAGTCAACGGTATGACTATGGGTGATCTTCATCAACGCACTTTGGAGAAAAAACGTTACTTGGAAGAGCAGGGCTACACCTACATTGGCAAATGGGAATGCGAGTTCGACCGAGAAGTTCAAGAAAACGACT
>MJUU01004323.1:13391-46581 GCA_002080025.1 Modiolus philippinarum | reverse complement strand
GTGATGTTTTATTGGACTTTAATGTTTTTTTGTGTTTAATTATGAATCCTTAATAGATTGTACATGCATTTCCGATTTTGTGTTTTTAATATATATATATATAGGCAAGTCTGGACACCCACTCCCTCTCCTCTAGAAGCCCCCCTCTGAGAAGTTTGTAGTGTACCTCTGGCTCTGGTACGGTCTAGCATTTGTACATTACTCTCTACAGCCTTCTTTGAATTTGGGTTGTTCCTTTTGCCCCTGTTGAAATGGGGAGTGAAATTTTGACCCAAAGACGCCCTTACATTAAATTTTAGCAGATAATTTGTCGTGCAAATAAGATTATCATGGTAATATTTCGAGCGGACGAGAAAAAAGAAGTCATATCTTAAAAACGGAAAAAAAAGAATTCTTACTAAAGAAAAGGAGAGAGAATTTTTATTCAGTTCAGAGAGTGTTAAACAAATCTCAGTTCATGAAGCTGTTAAATTTACTAAATCGTCCTTTACAGCTTGAAAAAAATCAAGCTCAACCAGACTCAAAATTTTAAGTTACGGAATCGGATGCACAAAAACTATAATGATTTAGTTTTTCTGACGTTTTTGTTCGTTTTTATTTACTTGTTTTATCTTTGTCGTGTCTGTGCAATTTGTATTACATATGAAGTGCAGTGTTTGCGGATTTCTATACCCCCTCCTCTGCTTTAGCAGGGCTATAAATAGTGAAATGTATATCCATCCGCCTGCATCCCTCAGACATTGTTCTCTTTTAATCAGCGCAATTTTAATCGGAAAAGATTGTGTTACCTGTTCGTCTTTTTCTAAATGTTATGTTTTCGGACACATTTGTTTTCTTGTTTTCTGGTCATTTTAATTTAAAATTTTGTATCTGCTCATATATAAATATTAATTCGGAAAAAAAATTATGTTTATAAATAAATTCGAATGAACGAATAAACACTCTCGCAGGGGACAAACTGTAATAACGTCACATGAAATGCTGTATAACAATTTTTTGAGGTTTTGACGTTGATGGGACATTTTGGTAGACCACCAACAAAGACGTGTATCAAGAGCACTATAAATATCTATCGACTGAAGTTTGTATTATATGAAATAATGGTACGAGGAATTTTATGAAATGGGTACAGTTTGTCCAAATTCTACATGAGGTGTTATTTCATTTTTTGTTGTCATGTTTTCATTACTCTCGAGAAAAATATCACATGCAGTTGTGAATGAGACATTTAGGTAGACCATATAAAAGTGGTCAGAACTCCGCCAAAATTTTGTGTAGAAGGATAAAAATTTCAAATATTTCTTTTTTTTTCTTTTGGAAATTATAAATATATTAAAATATTTGGTTTGTTTACTTAATAAATAATTCTTTTTGTCGATTTTTTAAGATGTACGCTTCGTATTTTATAAAAAGGACGTTATTTTTTATTTTGGGACATAATGCACAATAATGCGTTTTTTCGTTGTAAGAATTTCTATTTCGCTTTTAACATCACAGTTTTTGCATTATATGTTGTTCAACTAATCAGAGTACCATAACAAAGCGTAATTTTGAGATATGATATAGACTAGCGTACATTTTTCTACAATAATTTTTTTGTTTGCATCCATCTCTGTACCAAAAAATGCCGCGTGACGTGCGTTCCTTTTGATTGTACATAGACCTGTTTTTGAAAACGAAAGTTTTTAGGCAACAGTAGCATACATTTTTCTCATGAAAATATTTCTGTATATATTAAAGTACTAAAATGAGGAATTCCGTGATTTTTGGGGATCAAAATGAATGTTATTTAGGCAATTCTTTCATAAGTTATAGAAAACGATCAAAAAATATTTATCTAAGTCTACATGGTGTATGATCATTCAAAGAGATGCACAAAACCTCTACCGTTTCAAATTGCGAATTTTCTTTTCTGACCTCACAAATCTATCACCTTCCTCTTTCAAAAGGAGGAAACATGAGGTTTCTACCTCTTTCAGATTGTACGGGAGGAGTATTTCATGTCTGAATGAAGATTCTATACGTGTTACCGGTCTACATGGTTAAAATGACGTCGAAGTGCCAATATCGATGCAGTTATTTACATATAGCTATCACTAAAACAGCTTATTTTTTGTTCCAACATTTATTCAACATTATTGAAAGACCATTCACACTTTCATTTATTTGTTTTTGCTATTCTATTCTTTTATTCCATATCATACGATTGTTTCCAAACGTCACCAACACCGTGCGCATTGTCACTACGTTTCAAATTGCCATTGTTCATGTCATTTTTTGTCATTTTCTTAAGTCAAAGTCACACTGTCACGTTTTAAGAAACGTGTACATTATAAACATTGCATATATGGCCAGGTATATCAGGTGGTTTTGTCATTTTATTATGGTCATTACGTTTTACTAGGTTTATGGCACGGTTTGGTGCCTTTTCCAATGTTTTGTGCGGTTTTCTACGGATTATTCGATGTGAAGTATCCTAATTTCAGTGCATTTCTCCACGTGTAAACCACGTTTTAGAAGGTATTATAAGAATCTGCCACGGTTATCGTAGGTTTCCGTCCGTTTTGGAACAGAATACTGCTGCATATCACTACATACCAGTTACCATTATTACTACTCTTTTTGCTTCGGTATTCGTTTGCCGATACATTGGACCATTTGTAGTGACTTGCAAAAAATATAATGAAAAGGTCGTACATATGGCAAAACTTGGAAATCCTCTGCAAATGCTAAGAATGAATAAATGGCCTAGCATTTTATTTATTTTTTTTTTATTGGAGAAAGTGTAGTGATAAACTGTAAATAATATAGTTATAAATTAGATGTATGGAAAATAAAAACACTTGAGTATTCGGATTCATTAAAGCCTGTTCCATATAATTATGTTCTGGTATAATGATCGCAAGTGAACTCATCATTAATCTTTATATCTCATGGTGACTTGAAGATGAAGAACAACGATAAAAGCGATCTTCCATATCTTGACAAAACCATGTATTTGTAAAGACTTTGTCTAGTGTGGATTTACTTCATATCCTTTCAATGTTGATTTACGTTAAGCGATACTGATTAATTTCACCCTACTTTTCCAGTGGCAGTCAGAATTTCCCGTCCCATGGCCATTTCCATACCCCAAAGTGATTATTTATCAACAAACTTGTTCTCGTCTTGATATAGCTGAAATATTGCTGAGTAGACGTTAAACAATATTCAATCAATCAATCAATTTATACATGTCTGTTTTTTCATGAATTTTATCTTTAGCTTATTAGTAGATGACCAGCAATAATAATCATAAAAAAAGGGAAATGAAGTTTATGCACATGATACAAACAAAATTGTGTTGTGTTTAAAAAGGATTTCAAAACAATTATCAAAGATATGTGAGAAATTTCAGAAATTCATTTAGTTTGGTATTGTTTTAAAGTTATTATTTTTATATCTTCCTTTTGTGTTATTTAATTTACTAGTATTGTTACTCTTTTTATATTTTTGTTTTAGTGCACGTATTTGATTTCAATACACTGCTATATACAATGCATTAAGTTTGAAGTGCTTGGATATGGAGTAAATGCATACGCAACAAAATCTCTACATATACATGTTAAAATCAAGCCATGAAACAACGTTTTCATAGTTATTCTTGATCTTAGAATCACCATGATGTCTTCAACAATGAGCTTTCCTCATACCTCATATTAAGATATCTAAGTTATTTTGGTATATGGATTTTTGATCTGCACTAAAAACTAAATGAACTATAACGTTGGTATTTTGTCATTTATTACAGCTCCGCCGATGCTTCTACTGGTGGACTGTTAGTCATCGAGGGTATTCACCAACCCAGTTAGCCTGCAGTACTTCGGTGCTGACCCGAAAACCGGTTTTATTTGGAAACTTACAATATCCTTTGAACAAAATTTTGTTCAAAACTTAGGAGAATCTCCCTCTCGCATAGCTCTGTCCTTAGCCGATTTAGGTTTACTATTTAGATCATAATGGTAATTTCTTCTCTATCAGCTTTTATGCATATTTGGGACTTTTTGGGTATATGGATTTCCAAATGTTTTGATTGATCTGCACGGAAGAGACATATATTGTCAAAATGCGCATATGCAGAAACTAAATTAACAGTAACTTTGGTATTTTGTTATTTATTAAGCTCAAAACGGCCCCTAGCACCGTTTTATCGGAACCAATGTCGGACAACACTACACCCATGGATGCAAGTAGATTAATAAAACATTAAATAAGCTTTCAAGTGTTCTTACGGCCACTGTAATCCTTTGCCCGACAAAAAGACTCGTAGAAGACATTCACAGCATATAAACAACAAAAGGGCACTCATCGAATCATTTGCGGGAAAACTTGGCATAATAAAAGAATGGGATGAGGGCACTATATGCAGAATAACATTCTGAAATTACAAAAGACAAACATAAACAACGATAGGAACTCGGGAAAGCCGGCGGTAGGGTTAATATGGGTACCCAAACCTACCCTTTCTCTTTCCCATTTCCCTATAGTATAATAAACATACGAATAAACTGCTTATGTTTCATTTTTTTGATGACGTGTCTAGTTTGTTTATTTTTTGAGTCACTTTTGTATGTGCATATTTATGCTGCAATATGCGTGGACTGCATATTCTAATTAAGCAAAATTGGATAAAGAGGTCTATGTTGAATTGACCTCACTGTAAATATGGTGTTCAGATTTAAAACACAACCCTTAACACTTTTCAGAGATAGTTTTAAGCAACTAGACATGCTTAGTGTTTAGGTCTAAAACATGTTTAGATATTAGGTGTTCAGACCTAAACATGTTTAGAGTTATTGTGTTTTGGTTGAACTTTTTTTTTACTTGGAATTTTGGGGGAGTTTAAATATTCTTCTCTCCATGCAGTCTTGTTCCATCCCAGGATGTTGTCGGCAGCCCAATCCACAAGTGCAGCTTCCATTACCTAAATAGACATAAAAAGAAAATTAAACCTTCTTAAAAATTTCATGTAAACTAGTATTCAGTCCATTCAAATAACAAGAGTTGTCAGAAAAAAACATAGCTCGCCGGGGATTCCAGTAACCTCAATGCACAATAAATTTGAAAGTAATAGAAAGCTTTCTTCACAAGAAAGTCACATATCAAATATAAACACCCTATCATTAAACATTTTAATTCTAGAAGCAAAGTTAAAGTTTTTAAAAAATTGCCTTCAGGCCAAGGTCAAGGTCAAAATGTCTACAAATATGGTACCATTAGAAAGCCCCCATTAAAAGAGCGTCACATACCAAATATAAACACCCTTCCACTAAACAACTTGATTCTAGAAGTAAAGTTAAAGTTTTTATAAAATTCCCCTCAGAACAAGGTCAAGGTCAAAATGTCTACAAATATGGTACCACAAGAAAGCTCTCACCGTAAGGAAGTTACATACAAAATATAAACACCCTACCACTAAAGGCCTACCTTCTAGAGGCAAGGTTAAATTTTTTTACAAATTGCCTTCAGGGCAAGGTCAAGGTCAAAATGTCTACAAGTATGGTACCAGAAGAAAGCTCTCACCATAAGAAAGTTACATACCAAATATGAACACCCTACAACTAAAAGCCTACCTTCTAGAGGCAAGGTTAAAGTTTTTTAAAATTGCCCTTACGGCAAGGTCAAGGTCAAAATGTCTACAAGTATGGTACCAGAAGAAAGTTCTCATCATAAGGAAGTTACATACCAAATCTGAACACCCTACCACTAAAAGCCTACCTTCTAGAGACAAGGTTAGTTTTTTAAAAATTGCCCTAAGGGCAAGGTCAAGGTCAAAATGTCTACAAGTATAGTACCAGAAAAAAGCTCTCATCACAAGGAAGTCACATACCAAATATCAACATCCTAGCTATTCAGATCTCAATTCCACAAGCCAGGTTAAAGTTTTGCTGACGCCGACGCCGACGCCGGGGGTATGACAATAGCTCTCCGGACATTCGTCCCGGCGAGCTAAAAAAGTGTTTGTATTCAATAATAGCATATACAAGTATTCGGAAATATTCTTAAAACATTTCCTAGAAATCAAGGTAGTTACTTGAGTATGAAATGTCATTGTCAAAATCGGTCCAAAGTATAAAAAAAATAAAGAAAAATTTAAAAAATCAATAAGCATCATCTTCTCAAACACCAAAAAGTAGCAAATACATACTTCTTAAAACAAGATATATCTGTTTTCAAGCAATATCTCCTCAACGAAAGCAGCTGGGTTCGTCTTTGTTTATCCCCACGTCTTCATTTTCAAAATCAAACAAAGGAAGACCACACGGCCCCCTCTACGCGGACAACAACTCTGATCATAAAATGGCTAAATATGTTTAGATTTAAACAAGTTTAGGAAAGTGCTTAGGCTTTTAGGAATGTGTTTAAAATGTGTTTCACATACATTCTCGGAATAAAGTCAAGATTTGTTTAGTATACGTGTTTAGCATTAAACACCTTCCAACCATAAAGTGTTAAGGATTTATACACATTCCTAAACATGCTTAGATCTAAACATGTTTTAAAAGTGTTTAAAACCAGTTGTCTCCATTAAAATTTCCGCACATGCTCGACGACTGGATTCCTTGATACAAATCAACGAACATTGTTTCTTCTCCACGTGAAGATTGCCACAAGCTTTACTAATCTTCTTAAACCACAGTGTAAAGTCTGTCATTGCTGTCAATAAAACCTGACTATATCCAAAGAATGATTATCTAAATGAAGAAAAACATGAGAATTAAAACAGTGCTATTGCTGTAATCAACGGTATTAAGGTTACCATGCAAGGCATGTAATGGTAAATTACAATCGAAGAGAAAACTTCTACTTGCAGTTGCGATTTCACCCGTTATGTTTCCTCTAAAATATGGTGGATTATATAATCTCAACATATTATATATCGAAGAGTTTATCCGTTGCTTAAATTCGGGTCTTTGGATTTACTTAGTCAGGTTTTCTTAATTTTTTCAAACAAATCGGACCAGTGCAGATGCTTAAATTTGTTTACGACTCTAGGCTGACAAAATATATTTGTAGCTTTCAATTATACTTTCTAATGATAAGTTTCGTATGTTTGCGCAAATAATTTAATTGTGTGGAAATCTATCATCGGACCTCGAAGAAGACACCCCAAACGGTCTTTAATTCAATTTTCATTTGAAAACTTTTTATCATATTATTTTTGTGCTTTGGTATAGTTCATGCAAAATGTCCAAGTATTTGACAGAAGGACCAATTATTACTGGAGGATGGGGTATTTGGCGGATAGCGGTTATTGGCGGGTTAATTCACTTTAGGGACCGACCATTTAACCTGAAGGGGGTTTATGTTTTTTTTTCTGGACAGAAAATTTACATAATAAAATGTATTTATTTTTTTCACGTGTATCAACAAAATATTTTTTTTTCAAAATTAAACATTATTTTTGGGGGCAGAAAGCCTCCTTCAGAACATTTTTTTTCATCATTTTGGCAGCCTGAATATTTTTTTCACAAAAATCAGCTCCACTGAAAGTTGCGGATTGTTAATAATATTCAATACGAATTGCAATTGCAAAAAAAATAATAATAATAATAATAATAATAATAATGAATCATCCAGTTCTCAAAAGTACACTGTAACTTTCATGTTTTCAATCATTGTCTTTAAATTTTAAGAGAAAATGCAACCAAATCAGAAATTTTTAAGTTCACAACCCCCTTTTTCAAGAGCTTCCTACATTCTCGTAATAAGTTCTTATTGTTTTCTGAGCAATATTTCGTTTTCGTATTCATGTCTTCGGATATTGAGTAATGTTCTCTGATATTGGGTAATCGAGATATCTTTGATAATATCTCTATAAATCTCGAATGACCATATTTGCTCTCGCAAAACAGCATTAGCACTTGGCTTTGTCTCTGGCATACACAGCTAAATAGATCTACTTGTTCATAATTCAATTACTCATCATTTTATTATTCATCTACTATTTTCAATAAGATTCCTGAATACAGAGTACTGTATAAAATGAAAATGTTGGTCATATAGTACATTATAGAGTATTATTGAATGTTTGTGAAATTTTCTATGCAAAAAAGCACAAACAGACAACTAAAACATGAGAGCAAAAGGATACATAAAAATTTTGAATAAAAAAGGGACGAAGATCAAACTGATTTTTCTGAATTGATGTTAAACTTGCCCAGAGATATGCATGTCTTTGGACTTCGGTTTTTGTGGTCGTCGCTTCCCTTGTTCCTTCGGTGTTCTGCTGCCGTTGTTTATAACATTGGCGAATCCGGGAGTTGGAAATCCCCTTTTTGGAGGGTTCTGGCAAACCCCTAAAAAGTTCAGAGAGGACGCCTAAAACTGTTATGCGGAAGAAAAAACAGAGACATTTTGCAAGCTTGATATATTTTAAAATTTCAAAATACTATTACATGTATTTTACGACCAGCGTTATAACTATGACCATCTGAATTAATGTTTTCTTCAAAGTACATTGGAAAAGACATCGTTCAAAATATAAGCAACAAAAAGTTCTACATATAGCTTTAGCAATATAATGTATTTTCAATCAATGCAAAACTGTGATAAATTTGGCACTCTTCTGATTCTTAAGGGATGGAATGAACGCCTAAATGAGCTAAAAGACAGACTTTGCCATCATTCTCTCAATTGTAGAGCTTGTTCATAGTTGTTCATAATACTAAGAAGTATTTTGCTTTGTTTGTGCTTCATGTACATAGAAATATTCCGGTCAGCAGTGTCGGAAACACGAGTGGTAGAAAATAACAACAGAAAACCGAAAAGTAGAAAAACTACGTTACGTTACTTTAAATATATAATAAATTATATGCTGTTGTACTTTATATTAACTATCCTGTTATCTCGAATATTATCTGTATAGCTAGTAAACAGTAGACATGTGACTGGTTATTTAGATAATGTGCAGGAAATTGCGCATTTTAATAAACTGCCTTTTTCTGCGAAAGCTATCTTTACTTTGAACTAAAGATGTAAATATGGGAAGTACAAGGTATAATGGTTCACGGTCATGTTGATATCTTGATGTACTGTGCACCCAGATTGTGCAAACATAAACAGAAGTATTTCTAACTTACGTATTCTCCTCTCCTTCAGTTTTTGAATTTACAATTGTTATTTAACGTTCGATTGGTATTTGATTATATATCCAAAATTCACGGTATTTGTATTGACAAGACGCATGATAACATACATGTACAAGCTTTTCAATCTGCTTCATGATTTTTCCGTGATATTTCTGGTAAAAGTGTGAATCTAGTAGAGTCACAGTTAACAGTTTAAAATACATTTTTTGTAGTCGGGGTTACAATACCATCATACCATTTACATGTATACAATAGTTCTAAAAGACAGAACGATGAAATGAAACGCACAAAAATAGTATCTTCTTTTTAAAATAACATTGAAGATGAAGTTCATTGTTTATTCCTAGATTTTTAGGGAAACGTGAGAAAAAATCTATCGATAGACATTTGTTCAGTAATCCAGCTGCCGGTCTTTTAAACATGAAATCGAAAATTGCTCTTTTATTCTGTAACATCCCAATTACGGCCATATTAAATATGTTTAGGACTGTTTTCTAGCCGTAAACTCTTTATGATTTAAACATGTTATTTAGAGTTCAAACATATTATGAGGAGTGAATGTTTAGACATTTCATAGAGAAGACTTGTAGCTGTGTAGTGTTTAGCATGAATAATTAACGAAATGTTGTGTTCATGTCATTTCAGGTAAAGAAAGCTACAGTTATGGATTTGATTTCACTTTCTCTAAAACAGCAAGACTGGGAAGAAAACCTTTAAATAAATAAACAAATAAATAAATAAATGAATAAAATAAATGAATGACTATCACAAGCCAAAGAAAACAAAGGACAACACCCTATAGACAATCCTGAAAATATTCTTAAACACCCAATTTGATAAGAACATGTAATATTTAAGGTTAAACATGTGCTAAACTGGGAACTAAAAAGGCTAAGGGGTATTTTTAGACACCAAACACCCTTTTTACAGTGAATAATGTGTTGAATAAACGACCAGGGGAAGGGCAATGGTAAAACAAAACAGCTCAAATCTAAAAATAAGAAATAAATATCTGCAATCAAAGACAAAAATCAAGCACATGTGAAAATATTCGTACGCGAAGTGACATTAATCACATTTGGATACTTAAAAATTCGAAGGATTTGTTAGAAAATCTTTAATCCAGTTCATTTTCTCAAATAAATTATCTCAAAACATTGGATCATAGTTTCCCACACCCAACACCACGCTTACTCGTAATAATCTAAAATCACGAATAAAAGGTATAATTCAAAAAGCCTTTACCGTTTCAGAAAAAAATGTTGTATTGCAATACAAAATTACCAAAATTGCATAATAAGCAATAAATTTCGTTATGCTGTACACGTGTTTCAAAGAGTTACCTCTAATCAACAGCATTACAAGCAAATTATATGGAAAGCCATAATCCGAAAGTAATCAAAAAAGATTATAAATTCACAATAAAACACAATAAAAAATAAAAGAAAAGTATGCTACGATAAACGAATGCTCTCAAGAGCCTTTAGCTCACCTGTTTTATTGCAGACATAGCTAATCGTCCTAAATTTTGAATCTAGATATCCTGGTAATGATTGAAGTCAAGTTTGGTTAAAATTGACCCAGCGGTTTCAGGGGAAAAGATTTTTGAAAAAGTTTACGACGGACGGACGATTTTAATTTTCAAAATTATCAATTTCCCTAACATAGACAGTAATATTCAAGCTTCTCCTGCTTACGGATTGAGGAGATTACTGTATTGTATTTTAAGCTTTCCGAACGTAAATCGTAGATTTTACGGTCGCAAATTGAGTTTACCTATCGACGCCGACGGACGCCAGGTGATGGTAATAACTCACCCGGCCTTTTAGGCCAGGTGAGCTGAAAAGTGGTGTGCAGTATGCTTGATTTTCTTTTTGATTAAAACTGAGGAATTGTGGGTATATCTAATTGTATTTGAAATTTTGGTGTACGAACAATCGATTTGCTACCAATGACGTTACGTTATTTACGTTCTTGACCAATCAAAATATTTTGGTCTACGCTCTACCCACGATGCCTTGGTTTCTGAAACGGCGAATGTATGTTTCACAGTTGATTCGCTACGCGAGAGTGATCACAAATTATACAGACTTTCTCATTACACAAAGTTATTTTTGTGACCGCCCTGTTAATCAAGGCTTCAAAAAATCCCGTCTCATACGATCATTAAAAAAGTTCTTATCAGTTCTTATCCACTTGTGGGAAATTTTAAAGTTTAAATTCTTTTTTACGATAATTTCTTTTTACTGTCCACCACCCTTCAATAGCAATTGCTGTTAATTTGCTACATGACAGTACCGCAATGGGAGGGGAGGTTTGGCGCGCAATGAAACAGGTTTAACCCACCATTTCTTCTGAACTGGATGTATCAAGTCATCGACCATTGCGGTTGACAATTTTACCGGTGGTTTACCACCTGCTCTTTCTCTTTGTCTCCTTGATTTTGGCTCTTGACAATTCTGTTCGGTAAGTTTGTTAGTACCTCCATTAATAAGAAATGGATAAAAATTGCCATATTTCTTATCCAATTTTTTGCTTTAATTTCAATTTATTTTGTTAGATTTCAGCTGTGTGGTTTATTATTATTTTGGCAATAGCCTCCCCTGCATGGTGATCTACATAACGTTACTTCGTTTGCTTTTGTTCTATTTATGCATTTCTAGATACTTTTGTTATTACAAAAGTTGAAGAGAATAGAGAAAGGTGAATATACATAATATATAGTTGATAATAGTAGGAATGTTCAGGGTAACGGGTATAATGCCTGACACGTCAGGTTGTATTCTGATAAATTTGAGTAATAATCTAATACTTACTTACTATTTTTTGAAAATTTTAATTTTACAGATTTTAGAGGTTCACTGGGCCAAAAAGGCTCTTCTGTGTTGCAGGCGAGACATGTGTTCCATGGAACACCTATCAATTTCTCCTTATTGAATAAAGGATTAACAATATTATAGTAAACGAATGACAAGTTGAAATCATTATTCCTTAGTTTATGAATGCTTTATTTTTTATGCAAATTGGGGTAGTCTTTTCGACGTGAAGTTATATATTTTCCTTCATTTAAACCAACAGATCTGGGGGTCTTAGTTGTATTTATAGTCAAAAGGTTGAATGGAGCACTTCTACTCGTGAGACCGTAGCTCTTGTGCGTTTCAATGCTGAAACAATTACCAAAGTACCAGAAGAGCGGGAATAATTGCATGCCTATTCTGTTGAATTAAAAGGTGTCGATATTTCATCAATAGCAACAAACTATTTGTTAATTTGAAGTAAACAATAGCAGCTACACTGTGACAATTCTATAAATATTTTCTATACTCTTTTCTTAAACCGAAATACAGAAGTTACAGAAGTTTCCGTCATATGGCCATTTCGAAAACTTAGGTTTCTTCAGTGCAATTCAACTCAAAAGATTTGGAAATCCATAAACCGAAGTACTATGAAAATTTGATTTATCTGAAGTAGGTACATACATGTATATGCATGCATTTAACAGATTAACATGATCTATGTACCGACAATGCCAAAAATATGTAAAATATATGAAAGAGCTGTTAGAGAACAATTTACTAAAAAGATCTAAATAGAGAAGCCGAAATAAGCTTATGACAGAGCTATGCAACAGGGAGATACTCCTTAGTTAAAAACAAAATTCATTATTTTTTTTTAATGTAAGTTTGCTGATGAATTCGGTCTTCGTGTCAAACGTTTAAATACCTCCCGTATTAATAAATTTAGTCCTACAAATCAATTTTAAACTAGTTACAGAGAATGAAATATATAGTTGTATCAATAAAAAATGGCATACAGGTACCTAGCAAAGTAATCTTTTATGCATGTAATCAACCTTTTTCACATAAAATATGCTTATCAATACATCCATAAACCGGTTTGACCCTACCGCTGGCCTTCGCTGGTATCGCTACCAAGTCCGGGTATCTCGAGTTCATCGGTCGTCGTGTACTATGTTACAACTCTAAATGTCCTACAAGGAGGTATGACTTGGTTACCGAAAACAATATTTTTTATAGCCTAGGTGGCCTAGTGGTCTAGGCCGCTGGACACAGTGCAGACGGTGTTGACATAGATGACCACAAAGCAGGGGCCCAAATCCAGCCGCAGACCTTGCTGGATTTTCCGATGTTAACGGGTTTAAAAAGATGATTTTCATCACTGTTGGCATTCGGAATCATATATTCTACCTTTGCATCTCATCTTACCAATACAAAATCATTCATATCCCGAGTTCCTTTCGTTATTTACGTTTGTCTTTTTGTATTTAAAATGTGTCACTTTTCTAATGCCATTCCCTTATAATTTGTGGCTTGTGCTTGTAATTTTTGGCCATTGTATGTCTGTTCTGTTATCCTCTCTTTATAATGCAATAAAAATATTTTTGTATTTAACGTATTTTCGTCAAAACGAAAATTTGTGTTTCATTTTCACACTTTTCTATTTAAATTTTCCTTAAATATTGTCAGAAATATTTTGAAAATTTAATCAGAGAAGCGAATTTAAGAATCCCCAAAACAAAATTTGTTAAGTATTACAATTTTTTTTTTTTTTTTTTTGTTTATTAATTTTTTTTGTTTTTGTTTTGTTTTGTGGTTTGTTTTGTTTTGTTGTGTTTGTTTTTTTAACGTATAGAAACCAACAAGTCATACATCAATTAATGTATTAATCCAATTATCAATATTTACTTCTTCATTTTTAACAGTTAGTGAAATGGAACAAAATTATATTTGCTTTAAACGATTTTTGTTTAGAAATAATGAGTTAGGTGCATTATTTTTTTACGTTATTTTCACATTAAGTTTATTTATAATTTCACACGTACTAATATTGAAAAGTAATATTTAATTGGACCAAGCCGTGATAAACCCTTAATGAATGCTCGTTAACTTGATGTGTCACGGGCATGAGTGTGTTTGGATTACAGAGTTATTTTACCTCTACTCGACAATAAGTTTACTTACCAATAAAAACAATAACTTGATATAAAATCATCAACAAATTTGTAATTTTCATAAACTGTTAGTTTTCTTATATAACAAAATCCAAAAGAATTATTACAATTATAAAGATGCCTTATAATCAAAGTTTCCAAGGTGAGTAATATAATAAAACTATCATTTGTAATATTATTTTTTATGAAAATAAGGGGAAAATGCAAATGTTGATTTATCCACTGTTTATATATATATATATATATATATAAATTAAACATTTTCCAATTTGATTTTTATTTAATCTTTTATTTCCGAATTTTGCTTAGTCTTTCAGCATAGTTAATTTTATTCGATTATTTTCTTATTTTAGGAAACGTTTGAGAATGCATTTCTAATTTCAAAATCCATTGAAAATCAGTCTTATTTCCTGGTTTTGTGTAGTGTAATTCACACCATGTTAACAGAAGAATATTTTTATTAGGATTTTCTAAAATCGTATAAAAAATAAAATCTCATAAATGAACTTTACCATTATTTTATCTCTTAAAATGGTTTAGTAAAAACAGTTGATGTATTTGTTTTCTGTTTATTCGATCATACTTTTAAATTTGATATGTTTTAGCTTAACATCTTTTTTTTTGTATGGTATGCAAATAATTTTCAGTTTTTTTTAATTTCAATTCTGTTGAGAGTTTCGTGCACTGTGAAAGAAACATAATTTCTGATCAAATCTATCTATATTTGCAGATGAATCCTACACTTGTTGTATCAATGAAAAAGAACCGGAAGTTATGGTACTGAAGGACAAATATAGCTTGTGTGAAGACTTGAAGTACATACTGTCCATTCCAGATCTGTGTGATGTCACATTCCTAGTTGGTCCTGAGCACTATCCAATACATGGACTGAGGGCTATATTAGCTTCACGCAGCAGGTAATATTCAACTTTTAAATTTTTATTAAGAAATATAGCTTGATGAAACACAACTTTTGTTCCAGTTCTCTATCTTAAATTCACCACAAGGCCTTCAACAGTGGCCTATTACTCGTACTCACAGCAAATTCCAAACAATTTGATATATTTCGAGATATTGAACCTAAAAACCTAAAACAATAAACTTACATTCACACTGTCCCGTCCCTAACAATGTATGAAAATTTGTCTAACACAAGTAGTGACTGACAACAAATGATACAAAATATAGAGTTCAATTCATATTTCCACGCTATGAGCATGTGATGATAACCAAACGATTACAATTGTTTTACATTACCACATTATATCACTAATTACTCAACAGAAGAAATAAAATTAATAATTAAACTGATATGTAATAAATGTACAAAAAATCAAACGAAGCTATGGAACAACAATTAATAGATATTTTCATTTTGAAGTCGCAATAAAGTCAAGAATGAGAAATATTATATTCAACAATACGCCCAACACAAGTTTCAGTGAGGTTTCCATAGTATTTTGCTCGTTGACAACACACATGAAAATCACATGCAAAAATGTTTGCTGGCGGAGAGCAGTAAGTAAGCATACTGTATCCACTACACAACAGTCATATAAGAGAAGTAATCGTCCTGTATACCGTTATACCGTTGCAACAGAATATCGCAAAAAATAATGATATTATCCCATTTTTTTACTTTTGCTTTTGATCTGTATTTTACAATTGTAACTTTATTGCAGAGTGTTTTACCAGATGATCTTGGTAAAGGAAAAAGAAATGAAAATGAAGCAGGCACAAAAGAAAGTAGGATTTCTAAAGAAGCTGAAACAGATTCGTAAATTCCTGAAGTCGATCTCTACATACAATCAAGCAGATTTGAACAGAAAACTCAGTATAACCCTTGAAGAATATGATCCCACTGTGTTTGAGAGATTAATACGTTATATCCACTGTGGCATCGTATCTGTGGATGTGTTCTCTGTCGTAGGTAAGTACATTGATATTTTTATAAAAAGTAAGGTTCGAAACTGTTCGTGTCCTTTGACTGTAAACAATATTTTAATAGAATGGAACAACGACTTTGAAGTTAAATTAACTTCAGTACATGTAGTAAACTTATTTCTTCTCTCCACTTCCAAAATTATATAAAATACCAGGACGGTATCTAGATTGGTTATATTAACTCTCCATATTGCCACTGAAGTCGGTCTCGTACAGTGTCAGGCATTTGGCAAATCAATACGGGAATTTTGAGTCGTGTTCACTCCGACAACATTTTTGTGTATTATACGAAAAAAATCATACATCAATACCTAGCCTGGGATCCTGACCCATGCTGACGACCGCGAGGTTGGGACAGGTTCGACCAGGCTAATCAATACCTTGGGATGGAATCACTAATTAATGAATACTGTTGAGCCAAGGGTGATTTATATTTAATCGATTTGTAGCGCTTCAGATTAATTGTTTTTCGTCAATTAAAATTTAGTTAAATAATTGTCACGCAGGACAAATTATAAGTACATTTCAATTTAATAAGTAGTTTGTTTTTAGGTGGTATATATTTGTATTCAACAGGACTGGATTCCAATTATACTTCTCACTGGTATTTGAGGAGATCGTTTCCGCCTTCATTTACACGAGAGTTCCTATCTCGAAAGTCCCGTATTGTGTAGACTTGTGTAACATTTGGATTCAGCTTTACAATGTATTATAGATATTCCGTAGCTCGCTTTATTTTCACGCATGATGAAAAACGAAAGTAAACAACACTGTTGTTTTTGGAGAAGTGGTTTAATATTTAGTTTTTATCAATTTAATGCAAAAAATACATATTTCATTTTTTGCATTTTAGGATTACTTGATGCAGCCGAAAAGTTTGAATTCGACTGTCTTCAAAATGCATGCTGGGAGTTTGCTGTAAGTTGTATCCGGTCTGAGACTGTTCATGATTTGATATCATCTGCAAACCAATATCCACGAAGTGAAACAGCAAAACTTCTTCTTAAAAACGTAAGTAAAATTGTAAATGTTTAAGTAAATATAAAACTTTTTACGTCGACATTGTGAATGAAATTTAGACAGCGTAGCAGTAAAAAGGATCACATTAAAGATGTGTTTCTTATAGGATTCATAGGATAAAAAGATAAAATCCCGATAAATAATAAATACAGCACAAAAAAATTAAATAAAAACAAAAATACAAGAAAAAAAAGAAAAAAAATAGTTTTTCGTTATTTTGAGCAGTTTTCGGACCTTTTGGATTGAACACCTGACAAACCATAGCACTAGCTTAATATAACGGGTCTCAAAGCAACTTTTAATTGGCCACCATTTCTTTTGAAATGCATGTACCAAGTCACGACCATTAAGGCCGACAATTTTTCCGGTGGATTTTCACTTGCTTTGTCTTTATACCTCTTGGCATTTGGCCCTTGACAATTCTGTTTGGTAATTTTGTTGCTTAACTATAATATTGTTAGACTGAACCAAACCCATTTGTATACGACATCTTGCAAGCATACAAAACAATATCTTTCAGGAAAAAGACATCATTCTTCAAACTTAAGCTCATCTTGTGAAATTTATTTTGGATCTCCAATGCTGACTTAAACTGACTTAATTTATCAAAATGCTTTGCAATAATGTTGTATGTTTTTTTTCTTTATTACAGATTCATGAGATTTCCATAAACAACCCAGAAAGTCTCTTTTACACACCTGCCAGACAAAATGGAGCACGAGACAACGGAGATGGTAAACAAAGGGGGATAACAACTAATGGACTACTAATGAGGACGGTGCTTTAAAAGTCATAGACTACTAGATTTGAACTGTAATTGTACATACTGAACTTGTAACATACACATTTACATGTATTTAATTTATTTATTCAAAGTGCTAATTGTAAAAAATAAAATATTTATTTAACATTTTACGGGTTAATTTTCGAACCTTCTTATAGAAAGGAGCTATGAAGGATATAATTTCCTCATGATAAAATCGTGAAAAGATCAAAGTATGGAACCAAAACAGATGGAATTTTGTCAATCCCTTTCCAGTCAATGGTAAACGCACGGATGCTCATGGAATTAAGAATAAAACAAGAGTACACTGTGATAATAATCACTGGCAAACCAGTCTGTCTCATGTGAATCCCGGAATGACGCTAAAAATTCTGAACAGATTTGGTCTGATACTGACCAATCATCATAAACTACAATACTGCTAATATTATCAGTAGTGTCCGTCCGTTTCATATGCTGCGCTCTAACTTGACAACCATTTGACCGATTCTCTTCAAACTTTGTAGAGGTATTTGGTATGAAAGCCTCACTATCTGTATACTTTTTCGTGAAATTTCGATCTTTCTTGCAAGAGTTATGGGACTTTATTAGAAAATGTAAGGCAATTTTTTACATGTCGCGCTCTAACTTGACAACCCTTTGGTCAATTCATTTCAAACTTTGTAGATTTATTGGGTATGATGGCCTTACAATCTGTATTTTTTTCCGTGAAATTTCGATACTTCATTCAAGAGTTATGGGACTTTATTATGGGACGTCAATTTTAAGGC
Source organism: Modiolus philippinarum (assembly GCA_002080025.1). Classification (NCBI taxonomy): domain Eukaryota; kingdom Metazoa; phylum Mollusca; class Bivalvia; order Mytilida; family Modiolidae; genus Modiolus; species Modiolus philippinarum. Next base: position 27,960 of record MJUU01004323.1, on the reverse strand, counting down.
AATTTTTTTACATGTCGCGCTCTAATTTGACAACACTTTGGCCAATTACTTCAAACTTTGTAGAGGTATTGGGTATGATGGCCTCTCAATCTGTATAATTTTTCATGAAATTTCGATTTTTCTTGCAAGAGTTATGGGACTTTATTTGACAATTTTAAGGCAATTTTTTTACACGACATGCTCTAACTTGACAACCCTTTGGCCAATTCTCTTCACACTTTGTAGATTTCAAACTTTGTAGAGGTATTGGGCATGATCTGTATACTTTTTCGTGAAATTTCGATTCTTCACCCAAGAGTTATGGGACTTAATTCGTCAATAGTAAGGCAATTTTTACGTGTCGCGCTTTAACTTGACAACACTTCGGCCAATTTACTTCAAACTTTGTAGAGGTATTGGGTATGATGGCTTCCCAATCTGTATACTTTTTCATTAAATTTCATTTTTCTTGCAAGAGTTATAGGACTTTTATTTGTCAAATTTAAGGCATTTTTTACATGTGGCCCTCTAACTGATAAGTACTTTGATCAGCACACTTAAAACTTTGCAGATTGATTTCTTAAAAAGATATTAGTCTTAATAAGGCTTCTAAATTGAGAACCCCTTACCTAAATCACTTAAAGTTTTGAAGGGATGACGACGGACGCATCACGCGACTTGGAGCAGCTGTTTATTATCCCTTGGTATTCATAATGATTCCAGTGATAAATTCTTTTAAAAAACGTAGTATAAATGTCAATAGCAACATTTTGTAAGTGAAGATTCGTGCCCCCTTTCTGTACAATAGTCACTACATTTTGGTTGTCGGCGAACCACTTGATACACTTGTCGTTTAGCAAATCTACTAAAGGAAACAAAACTTTTTATTTCTTTCCAAATATAGCTCTTACCAACATCAGATTATGCCCACATACAATGGGCAATAGAATCTACATTCTCTACAATATATCCTCCGTAACCAGAGTTACTTGCATCACTATACACTATAGACTGACAAGAGTAATCAGCAATAATATGTTTATTAATTGTCTTTTCAAAACTTAAATTGTCAAAACGCTTTCGGAAGAAAGTTCTATAGAAAAGATCCATGAAGTACTGTTAGTGTGAACCCCTACCATGCTACAAAATACTGGAGGTATCATCAGGTGCTACAGAAGAGAATAATAGCTTCTTACATGAGAGCAAATCAAAGATCGGGGTATCTTTCATGAATGTAAGAAATTCCGTCTTTTCTCGAGTGGAGCGCAGCGAAACGAGAGAATAAGACGAAGAATTTCTTACATGAGTGAAAGATACCCGATCTTTGATTTTGATCGAATGTAAGTAACTATTTCTTCCGTAAAATACGACACAATCATCTGGAAGCCTATACTGTGCGAGTAACGTCGTCGCAATTAAAGTGTACCTTACATTGTGACGTCAGGTGTTTTATGACGTTTTGTCATGGTTACGATTATTGTATCATAAAAATGAACACTTTTGGTTGGCCATTTACCCATGTGAGACGAGGTCGCGTGCATCGATCTCACATGGGTCGTCTCGCACAGTAAACCAACATTTACGGAAAAAACGTGATCTGCCCCACGGTTGACACCTATTACACAACCAGCTAGAATATGGAGTTGAAGATCTGTATGGTGGTTGTTTGGCTAAATAAGCATTTGCATGTCTTAGAACAAGACTGGGCCGTTTTATTTTGTTGGTTTGTCAATACATCCATCAACAAGACCTCTGATCAATAAGTCGCAAATCGCATTGACCACAAATGTGATGTGTAAATAAGCAGAACGATAGTTTAAATGCGTGGACAGAGGAGTGGTGTAAAAGGCTATTCTAATGCACCATTTATGTAACAGATCATTTGAATGGCCAGTTAGACTAGTATGTAAATGTGCACTCCTTAGATTGCTTGAAGATTGGCGTGCAGCGTTAGACAATAACAACTATGTAGCTGCAGTTCTTATGGACTTATCCAAGGCAGTTGACTGCCTTCTCCATGAAATTTTCTGGATAAATTGTCACCATATGGTGTTTCACCACTTTCTGTTTCCCTCCTTAAATCTTATTTATCAAACCGTAAGCAAAAAAAAAAAAAAAAAAATTAATAGGATTTTAAGTAGCTGGGCTGACATCTATAAAGGTGTTCCCCAAGGTTCTATCCTGGGCCACTATTGTTTAACGTTTTTATAAACGACATATTTTTGTTCATTAAAGAAGGAAACTTGTAAAACTATGCCGATGACATTACAATGTCCTTTTGTAGTACAAATTATGATCGTTTAATATCAACTTTAGAAAGAGAATCTTTAAATCTTATCGATCGGTTTAAAATTAATAAAAATGCAGGCTAATCCCGATAAATTTCAAGTATTAGCCGTTGGTAAAAAAACTTTTGACAAAAATCCATGTATACATATAAATAATACAGAATTATCATGTGAATCTACTGTTAAGCTTCTTGGGATTGATATTGATTATAATTTAAATTTTGATGTACATATAGGTAAATTATGCAGGAAGGCATCTCAGCAATTAAATGTTTAAAACGTTTGGGCACTTTTTGGATAGATTAACAAAGTTGACAATTTTCCATACTTTTATACTTAGTAATTTTAACTTTTGCCCTTTGGCTTGGCATTTTTGTTCAGATACAAATTCTAAGAAAATTGAAAAAGTGCAGGAAAGAGCACTCCGTTTTGTATACGAGATAATTTAAGCTCATACGAAGAACTTTTGGAAAAAGCTAAGATGCCTTCCCTACATGTCAGAAGACAAAGAACAATGGCCATTGAAACCTTTAAAATTATAAATAAACTTTCTCCAACTTGCCTACATGATATACTTCAAATTAAAAACCAAATATACTCTTTCAGGTACAGCAATACTTTGGAATTTCCGTATGTAAGGACTTCACATTTAGCCGTAAGAAAAGTTTTCGCTTTGCTGCTGCTACCTTATGGAACAGCCTTCCGAACCATTTCAGGTCTGAGAATAGTTTTTCTCAATTCAAGAGCTTGATCCAGTCCTGGAATGGCTCGGAATGTCGCTGTTCCATGTGCAAATAGTGCTAATCTTGTTTTGCTTCTCTTGACACTTTGCTTCTAGTGCTTATTGCTTTAATTCTGGTCAAACTGCATGGATATTAGCTTTCAAATTGCTTTGCTATTTTATGTTCAATTCAATTGTCATTAGTTTTATGTATTTTATTGCATGGACATTCCTTTTAGCTAAATGCTGTTGTTATTTATCCATTGTATGTGCTATGTGTTTTATTGTCTTAATGTATGTCATGTGTGTCTTAATATATGTATGCTTTGCGTGTCTTATGATTGCTTACTTTGTTTTATGTATGCCATTTGTGTTTCATTTACGCATGTATTTGTTTTATATTCGGTAAAAAGCTCGAAAGAGCTTATGTTTATTGTTATAATTAACCGAATTTCAAATAAATCTTTATTAGTCTTAGTCTTAGCTGCAGAACAAAGAAAATTACCCGATAAGAATGGCCTTCATCGACATACTAGTACGCTGAATACAAATAATTCACCACATTGTTTAATTGTATTAGAATCGCAATAACAGTTCATTATTTGAATTTATCGGTAATTTATACCATTTCCCTTTGATGTGTACTGATCGATCGTACTGGACCATATCAAAAATTTATTGGGTCAGTACGTAGGATGACATGCGCGAACCGAAGCGACGCGGAAGAATCTGTTTTATGTCACATTATCATGTCAGGTCAAAATATATGTCGGTCAGTCGTGTTTGTAAACAAGAAATGTCACGTAGAGAACGATAGTTTCCTTGTTATGTTTTATTCTTTGTCTAAATGTCTTCCAAATAAAATATTATGAAAAATGAATGCATTTATTCAATACACAATATAATAAGTACACAAGTGAAATTTGCGAGATTTCCCACTGGAAATCGTCTGCTGTAAAAAAAAACATAACAATATGGACCCCTACAATTATTTTGTGAACCAGCAATGTTATTCAGGATTTGATGACACTGATTAACCAGATGAAAATGTGCCTTCTACAGTAGCCCAATAGAATCGAATAATGGCATATCAAATTTAGACTTTTTAGGTGACAGTTTTAACTTTCAAATATCCTCTATCAAAGACCCAGAAATTGAAATTTTGCTAAACAGTATTGGAGATGACATTTTGAATAAATTAGCAGATCACAATGAGAAATTTAAACAATAGATTTGTCCAAAACACCGAACCCGAGAGAATTTCATTCATCCAAAGTAGGGAAAATCTAAACACAACAAGAAAAATGAATTCTTCAATAAAAGCATTTAGTCAGTTCTTAATTAATGTCAAGGCCGAATTCCGAGAGGTTAACACCATCCCCCTGCAGATTTGGATCAATATCTCCAAGAATTTTATGTTGGAATAAGAAAAGAAGTAAAAAATGAAAATGTACCTGAAGTAGAGAGGGAATACCAGCCTTCAACTTTAGAAGGCTTTCAACAAATGATTAATAGATATTTAAAACTAAAAAATTATGGAAAAGACATAACAAAAGATCCCGAATTTCAAAAATAACGAGATTGTTTTGTTGCAAAGAAAAAATATTTGAAACAGTTGGGGTTAGGCAACCGCCCAAATGCCGCTGAAGCTGTCGCATCTGATGATAAGGACGAACTTTATGAAAGTGGTGCATTTGGCCAAAATGATGCCGACAGCCTTCTTACCACCATTTGGTACATGAACACTATAAATTTTGGGCTGCGTGGTTCAGAAAATGACCCTAATGGTGTTCAATCTTTAACATGTAATGAACGTCTGACATAAACTAGAGACGGCAGCAATACAAAAAATACGAGAGCGTATGCACCAAAACCATGGCCAAACAAGAATGATGACAGAAAATGTTATGTAACAACTTACCTAAAGGTTATTATTCTTTTATTCTTCTTACTAATAAAATTCACTAGTAGAAACCCGCGGACGAGGGTTACGAAAGGGTCCCTTACTCAGAACGGAGCAATATAGAAATTTTAAGACATTTACTGGAATCATTTGCAAAATAAAAAAAGGTTGAAAAACATAATTGAGAACTATTTTATTAATAGTATTTTAAATAGTGAAAAATTTTTGACGTTCATGTGATACTTGTATTACTTGTATTATACAATTAAGGTCGATTTAAACCGATATCGAGCATCAGTCAATATAATTAATATTTAGAGGTCTATTTAAACCGATATCGACCGATACAAAAGACCATTATTATATAATTAAAAAGAAAATATATCTTACAATCATCTGTTAAAATAAAATTTCATCAATCTTCACGAAAATTGAAAATTCTTGATTAAAAACAAAATTCAAGAGAACCGACTTTAAATTTTTGTAAATTTGACGTAAGACTTACAGGTGTATTTGCCTCTTTTTGGCATTTTGATAATATTTGATTTCCAATGACACCTTCTGACACTGACGTACATTTATAACAATTCAGTACTCGCGAAATATGTCTTGACCAATCAGCCACGTCGTGAAGAATCACAATTCCAGAATGCCGCACAATTTCTGAATTGGTCTATCGTGCACCTGCTTTGTGACTGACAGTGTATATGTTTATTGTAGGTGGTAAAGGGTTATTTTCGTTTATTGTGATTTTCATTTTCAGGGGGTTCCGTGATTGATTAATGCCCTTATATCCTTTGTTTTGTGCATGCAAGCCAACTTCTGATCGCAGTGAGTGGATTATAACGACTGAATTTTTCGGATTACAGAGACTTATGTTGTATTGTCTTGCTCTTTGTTGCATTACAGCTAGTTATCCACGGGTGTTAGCTCACTGCTTCACCATTCAAAATGGCGTTTTAATAGAATAATAATCCACTTCTTGTGTTAAAAATCATGAACAGCTGCAAAGGAAATATCAAATTTCACAATAAATTGATTAAACAGCTATAATCATTTACTTTTAATTACATCAAAATAAAATATGCGCAGAAAATATCCTAGATACTATTCAAAACAAAAACTAAGAGGTTTTTAAGATATTTCAATAATTTACGGTATTCATTTATTTAGGGACCGACCTTTTAACTTGAAAAGGGGGGGGGGGCTATGGTCTTTTTCTAAAAAAAAATAATCATGGAACCGATTTTATGTGAAAAAAATATTTAATAAATTGTTTCGCGTGAAGCGCGAAAAAAATTTTCTGTCCAGAAAAAAAAAAAACATAACCCCCGCCCCTTTTCAGGTTAAATGGTCCTTCCCTTAGTGTTGACATCAAAATTTTGGGGCCATTTTTTTATAAAATGGAAAATTATTCATGGGAGGTAATTAGCGATGTTAATATACATTTTCGTATCATATAATCAGAAAAGATTGTGTAGATTCTTTGTAATCATTGTCAGTGCTATATCAACACACCTGTAATAATTATTGCCCTAATCAATAGGGAATAATAGATGGCAAAATCCGTATCACATGCGGTATCATCCCGAGGGCCTTTGGCCCCAGGGATGATATTGGTCGAGGGATGATACGGCTTATGATACGAATTTTGCCATGTATTATACAGTTTATCATATATTTAAACAGAGGACTACTTAATCCCAAAAATACTGTCAAAAATTAGCAAAAGAAAATGAATGTATGAAGAAAATTTCAAAAGGGACGGAAAGGACTGGAGGTGGTTGGAATAAAGTCTACCATCTAAAGGAAAAAGGTTTGCTAGATTTTTTTTAACTGATCCTCACAAAAAAATTTCAACCCTAAACAAATTTTCGTTACTCTCCGCAAAATTTTTTACCCCCCCAATTTTTTTTTTACCCCCAAAATTTTTTTACCCCCCAATTTTTTTTACCCCTCAATTTTTTTTAAAGTCAAATAAAAAAAATTGAAAAAGGGTATGATACAGGGCTAGCCATACGATAAAGGGTGTGTGATAAAGGGTAAGCCATGCGATAAAGGGTATGACGTCATAGTGTGAATGCGGAATGAACTCAATGCACTGTATCACATATTCAAAACGTCTGTATTTAGACACAGTCTGAATAACTTGTTTACCTGTCAGAATGATACTTGAGTTAACTGACACAAATCAATAAACGGACATACACCACAATTTCACCTGATCAATTTTGAGGTTGAAAACGGTGACCTCCCGGGGGGCGGGGGGGGGGGGGGGGGGGGGGAGTCTCGTGCTTACCAACGGGTGAAGGGACGTTTTTGTGGGTGTGACCTCACATAAAGTCTGTATAATTTCGAACCGATGACGGAAACCACGATTCCGTAATCAATTCATTAAGTTAATTAGCTAAGTGCATAATTGCATACTAGTATATGCCAATGAAATTTGAATCCCAACTTATGGATATATGAAGCTTAGTCGTAGTATATGTTGTTTCTGCAGCAACCTGGCTAACAAAAAGCGTCTCATTATTTTAGTAGTATAGATACTGTACACAATATGGATCACCAGCAAACACAACACATATCTTGTAGCTTTGTGGTTTGTTTGTCATATATACTAGCCACTAAAAAGTACTACAATTAAATATATATAGCACATTTTCAGTAACCAGATAAATGACAGTCAATTCTTCCTCTCGTATAACACTCTTCAAATACTAAAATTACAACACAACATTTAAATATTATAGATATACATGTATGCAATAAAAACAGGTACCCAGAGATTGGAGTGTAAGCAGATCCTTTAAATGCGCCTGTCAAATTTCAAATTCTTTTCAGTTGCCAAAACATGAAATTGATTAATTCACTGACAAAAGTACACAAAAAATTAAAACACTATAAATCTTTACTGCTTGAATAACCTCATCACGCTTTTTGTTTGTTGTCTGGGGGATTTATTCGTTTAGTTTTCCATGGATTTACATCCGTACTATGCTCCTCATTGCATTCAGTACCGATACATACTGAGTTTTGGAATGGTACAATGCTCACAAAATCTCTGTATTCAGAGAATGACGAATCTTGTTCTATACCTTCATAGTTCCATTTATATTCGGTTTCTACTTTCAGTTTTTGACTTGGCTTGTTAGAGCTATAGATTATCATGTACTTAATTAGTTCTTGCATAGGCATAAAATTAATGCCAACCTGTAGCTTTACAGCCTTGGAAATATCCTGTAGGGACATATCTGGCGGTTTTTCTTCGGCATATTTGATGATTTCAGTTTTCCGTATTTATTATTAAAATGGCGACCGTGAAGGTGAACTGTTCATAGTGACGTTTGTCGTGCCGGATGAACAAAATGCTTATGATATGAAAAAGCGCAATAACAACCGCATATGCCTTTTAGGGGCCTTGTGCGATTTTGTAAATAAATAATTTCATCCTGGTGCAAGTGAAAGTAACTATTTTAATTTTACTTGTCATGAAAATAATGATAAAAAACCTTAATTTCGATTTGAAGGAGAATTTTTTGTTCCAAATGCAAAAATGAATGAAATACAGAATAGAAGCCTACCAAAACCAAGGAAAAAAGTTGTTCTTGAAAACGGTAAATATATTTGGAATAGTGAATGAAATGATATGGAGTAAATGCACATGAGACAAAGTCTCTATAAATATATGTTAAAAACAAGAAAAGGAACATCGCTTTTATTGTTGTTCTTCATCCAGAAGTCACATGGAAACATGTAACATATTTTAAGCTTACATGTACACCATGCCGTTTATTTTACAACATTAAATGAATAACGGGAGGCAACTCTGTCTTTACTTTTGACCTTTAATGAGCACTGTCAGAATATTTCTGTAATGTTAACATATTTTTAAGGATTGTATTGTAATGTAACGTCATCTTAATCGACTTTATAGAATCATATATATATTAATCGATTAAATGACTGATGTAAATCAACACAAATAAGCTAGTAATAAAAAAGAAAATAAATAATTTATGTGACTTAATATTTTGGAAAACAATTCAAATTTGAAGTTGTTGAAGTTAATATATAAAGTTCATCATTTGAGGAATGTTCATAACACAGAGAAAAATGTAAAATGTGGACTACTGTTGGATTACACCTATGACAGAAATGATGGACTGAACTATTTTAATTCTTAGACCTGAATTATTTGAATTATTTAAATAATATACAAAACCGTACTGTTATTTTCAGTTAAAATCACATTAATTATAAAGTGGTTCTGCACTGTAATCGAAAGTCAAATTGGAAGAAAATGTTATCAAAACATGATTGTAATGCACTTTCGTTCTAATGTTTTATAAAATATCTTTATGTATAATATTTTAATGGAAAAGTAATTAAAATGGCTCCTTTTGCCTTGAATTGTAACACCATATGATTGTGATGAGAAAGAGTTTCTGGTCATTTCTAATGGATAAAAAGAGATTAAAAACAGTGTTTTTTGTGGAGAAAAATTATAATAATTTTTTCTTGAGAAAGCTAATTTCTTAATCTTTTAACTAAAAGTCCCGTAAAAGTTAACATTTGACAGTTTAAGGTTGAAACATGCCGCGGTTGAAATATAACTAAACAGCATATTCCGGAAGTGGCATTTTAACAGTTCAAATCTTTAATCGCAAATATGATGGAATGCATTTTACATACTAATCATGGTTATGGGCTATCAGAAGAGATATAGGTCAGACTCCACTAAATATTTTCCATAGGCGGCCATTATAACGTTTTGTGAATTTTCATAATTACCTGAAGTTCACTTTATGCGGCGATATGATTTTCTCAAAGTGACACGTCTGCCAAGTAACATATCTAAACGATGACCAAACTTTAAAGTCTAATAAGAAATTTCTATCACCTCATTTAACTGGGGTATGCAAATGACCAATTTTCCCTTTCATATCCTTGGGCATACGTGTCATCATTGATGAGGCTTCAGTATTTTCCCATGCAATGAGTCTGGCTGATTCAAAATGTTTATCAATCCGGAAGTGTTTCATGATCACAAGAGCGTTTAAGAACTCGGATATTGTCAATATTGACAGTTATATCCAAAGCGAAAGTAGCATGGCTTTGTTTATATGAGTACTATTTTTGACTATGCCAGCAGCTGATTGGTCATTTAGTAGAGTCTAACCTTAAATATGTATATTCTAGATATCAACATAGGAGACCGAGTATTCGAGTACTTGTTAACTAATCGATACTCGGTACCTCCGAGCGATACTCGAGTACTCGTTGACATCCCTAATAAAAAAAACAAAACAGTCGATAACCAATCCAGCATATGCGCACCGCAGGCTTTCTTTGATGAAACTTCGTAGTATACTGAATTATGCAGGTTTTTGACAAAAATAAGATTGCAAATATTTGAAGGAATGATGGAGGAAAAATCTGATTTGTCCTAAAATTATTTTACCGAATACAATACAGTGGCATGAGATGGGGAGGGTATGGTGGAGTTTTTGCCCATCAAAGAAAAAGAAAATATATTGGTGTTAAATTTTACATTATTATGCTTCCTGCAAGAAACTGCGTTAAAAGTGTCTAATATACTATTTTGGCATAGTATACCTACAGCCATGCACTATGCCTGTCACGTGACTTGGAAGGCGGAGCTACAGGGTTGTCAATCTAATAGTGATGAAAATCTTACTTGTAGGGATCTACAGTCATAGAAATCAACCTTAATTTGGTAATATTTACAATACAATAAAGTTTTTACCCCACTTGTGACCATTCATTTTACTAATCTCTCCATTTTTATCTTGACATAAATGAATTTTTGAGATCTGCCATAAAATTGTTTTTTCAAATTGCCATGACATTATGCAACTATTTGAAATATAGGAATTTAAACTTACAGTAACTAAATGAAAAGAACAACATATTTATGAAATTGGAAAATGTTATAAAAAGATAAAAATAATGACACAGTCAGCATGATAATGATAATAACATTGTTTTTAGCAATGACTATGCCAAAATAGTGGTCAGAGTTGAATACACATAGTGCACTCCCCTCCGGGTCGTGCACTATGGTCTCAACCCTGACCACTATTTTGGCATAGTCATTGCTAAACACAATGTTATTATCATAATAAGGTTAAGAAGCCTTTAAAATATTTATTTTATTAGTAAGATGACATTGATTTTTTTTAAAGACAAGACAAGAAATAGGCTATGTCTACGGGGACCAAGTTCAATGCAAACTATCACATTCTCTTCTTTGTGTCTATTAAAATTTTTTTTCAGACTCGCTTTTTCTTGTTTAAGGCAAATGGTTCAGTTTCGTTACATTTCTACAATTTTAACCCAAGAGTATGATATTTTGGCTTTCCTATTTAGATCCTATTGGTAATTTGGTCTCTATCAGCTTTTACCCATATTTCGATTTGATCTGCTCTTAAGAGACATAAGTTGTCGAAATGCTCATATGCATAAACTAAATTCACAGTAACTTCAATCGGTATTTTGTTATTTGCCTTAAAAATCACGATAGTCATCTAAGACAACGAACTCATGCCCTCTTAATAAGGTGCTTTTCTCGTACCCAGTGAGCTGGATTATAATTCCTGTAGCTCAGTGTATTTTTAGTCACAAATAGTGTATTCTCGACGAAGGAGATGAGTTTGTCTTTGTTTTCAGTTTCCAATACAAGACCTGTCCTATTTATCATCACAAAACGGCTTTGTACAGATAAACACATGGCCTTTTCCATATCAGCACAATTATCATCCCAAGACTCCCATTTCACGGGATGTTGTCAGCTTGGCTGATGTGGACAATTCTGTTTATTAAATACTTCCAGATACATGTAGGAGCTATAATCATACAAAGACTGATAATCTTTATCAGTCCGGGTTCATTTGGCCATATCATCATAGGAATGCTGATGTTGGTAGTTTGCTTCTGGCTTTAATATATATTTGTGCTAACTATGTAATGAGAAAAATTTATAGCCTTCAAAAGCAAAAAGAACCACTTCTCCACACATTATCATCCTCTGCGTTTAATCATTAACGTTTAAGTGTACAAGAAAGTTTTGACTAAGCAACTATTTGCACATAATTAAATATACATTAAGTAGAACTTATTTCTACAATATTCTAAATTGCAACAAATTGTCATACTGACATTAAATGGCCAAATCTGATCACAACCAGGCTATAAATATCAACAATTAGCCTTCCATTATAGCGGGCAAACAAAAAAAAACATTAACGTCCATGATAACCATCATATCTATTACCAAATCTGTAAGATTTGAAAAAAGTATCAAAACAACATTGCGTGACCCAACCTAACCACAAAACATCATTTTCTCAAAATGCAAAACTCTTGCAGCAAAGCGCTAGACCCATAATACTCGAGCATTATGGTAGAATTTTCAAGTCTTTGCCCTTGAGAGAATGTCGCAAAGCAAACGTTTGATTTATTTTATTTTATTTTTTTTTTTGGCTTATTCAGTTGGGTCGCAAAGCAAACGTTTGATTTAATTTTTTTTTGGCTTATTCAGTTGGGTCGCAAAGCAAACGTTTGATTTAATTTTTTTTTTTTTGCTTATTCAGTTGGGTCATCTTGAATAGCAAAAAGTGTGATTCAATTTCTCTATTTCTCTATTTTGTTATTGTACCTTAGCGCTTGCAATATGTTTATGGTTCAATAGATTTCACTAACAGAAATTATTGTTCTCTTCGTGGTTTATACAATTCTCAGAACTAAATCCGGCAAGTGTGAAAGCGTTATGTCTATAGAGGTTAGTCGTATATAATGTTGATTGGTAATTTCCGTTTTAAATGGTTAGAGGTATGGCCATTTTCCCGAGCATTTAGCTTCAGCATACTAACTTTTCGAATGTACTAAATCTTAGCGGAAATTTTATTAACATGTCATCTTCTATATACAATATCAGAACAAAACCAACTTAAATGCATTTTCATACATTAAGATAAAAGATTCAGCCATTGAACTTGCCACTTGAATGCAATTTTGACAGATTTTGAAAATTCTAGGTGTTTTTTGTGTTAAAATTCGATGTATAGGACATCCAGAACCAAAATAAACTAACTGCCATGTGGAAGGACAGACAGTAAGATATTCGCAACAAAAACTTGTTTTTTTGTTCTGGGCGTTCTTTGAGTAGTAGCACCTCCTAAAACACTGTAAAAAAGCTAATATGGACACACAAAAGGCTATTAACAGCCAGGTTCGACTGCTAATAAGTCAGAAAACATACAAGTGTGGCACATATTAATGTTACTTCTAAGAAGTACACATACCAGAGACCACCTCACACGATTATCGACTACATATGAGCAACTACTGAAAATTATCCAACATAATTCACGCCTTAATGAAAAAAAATGAATTACGATTGCTTAACGTTCTATTTCAAGCAATTTTTCAGAAAATAAAAAGTTTCGCACAAGAAGGCGAAATATCACTAAATCCAACCGCGAAAGAATTGTTTAACCTTTTAGAGAGGTGGTAACACGACTCTTGGAGGATTTCGGGTCTAAAAATAAGTTACCAATTTGGATATGCTGTGCAATTCTTTGATCATTTGAGACATGAATTCCGAAGACCAGGCTCAAGCTAGCGACCAATAACTAGCGACCAATAAGGGGATATGTCTGGAAACCGAAAATAAAAAGAACACTAGAAATCACTTCAAATAATTTCTAGCGACCAATAAGAAAACAAAACATGTTTGATGGTATGTAATTTATCTGCCTGCTTTAATACACCATTGAGCGTATTCACTAACCAGCACACACTTACTCGCAACACAAAGCTAGTTTATATTACGTTCCGTAATATGCGGAACACACCACACATTCTTATATAATACTGGTAAGAAATTACCTTTTAAGTCTCTGTAATTTTCGTGGTATTAAGTCCCTTTGATTTTCGTTGTCCTCGAATTTAGTTCCTGTTTATTTAGTTTATTTCCTCAAATTTGTATACTTCTTTCTTTTCTTTTCTTTTTTGGTATGTTTTATGGCTCGATTTCAAACAAAAAAAAGACACTGAAGAAAATTAATTTTAAGATCAGTATGATTTGAATTAGAATTTGATGTTCAAGGAGTGATTTGGTCATAATGATACAAAAATAATGGCGACATCGTGCATTCCGGGATACTTTACTTACAAAGGGGAACGTCGTAATAATATTTTCACCTGCGGTCGACAAAAGCTTTGCCGTAGGAAACTTTTGAGAGCATTTCAAAATTGGTGCAAAAATCAGTCTTGGACCGACTTTCGACTCCTGGTGTACATTTCAGTAGAGGTGACCCACCCTGGCAATTGGCGAGGGCGAAGATGAGGACAATGGCTATCATTTGACCAGCGGTCGACAAAAGCTTTGCCGTAGGAAACTTTTGAGAGCATTTCAAAATTGGTGCAAAAATCAGTCTTGGACCGACTTTGGACCCCTGGTGTACATTTCAGTAGAGGTGATCCACCCTGGCAATTGGCGAGGGTGAAACTGAGGGCAATGGCTATCATTTGACCAGCGGTCGAGAAAAGCTTTGCCGTAGGAAACTTTTGAGAGCATTTCAAAATTGGTGCAAAAATCAGTCTTGGACCGACTTTCGACTCCTGGTGTACATTTCAGTAGAGGTGACCCAC
>MJUU01004323.1:0-13271 GCA_002080025.1 Modiolus philippinarum | reverse complement strand
TGCCAGGGTGGGTCACCTCTACTGAAATGTACACCAGGGGTCGAAAGTCGGCCCCAAGACTGAATTTTGCACCAAGTTTGAAATGCTCTCAAAAGTTTCCTACGGCAAAGCTTTTGTCGACCGCTGGTCAAATGATAGCCATTGCCCTCAGCTTCGCCCTCGCCAATTGCCAGGGTGGGTCACCTCTACTGAAATGTACACCAGGGGTCGAAAGTCGGCCCAAGACTGATTTTTGCACCAATTTTGAAATGCTCTCAAAAGTTTCCCAAGGCAAAGCTTTTGTCGACCGCTGGTCAAATGATAGCCGTTGCCCTCAGCTTTGCTCTCGCCATTTGCCAGGGTGGGTCATCTCTACTGAAATGTACAACAGGGGTCGAAAGTCGGCCCAAGACTGATTTTTGCACCAATTTTGAAATGCTCTCAAAAGTTTCCTACGGCAAAGCTTTTGTCGACCGCTGGTCAAATGATAGCCATTGCCCTCAGCTTCGCCCTCGCCATTTGCCAGGGTGGGTCACCTCTACTGGAATGTACACCAGGGGTCGAAAGTTGGCTTTTAGTGCTTCATTTGAAAACATTATCTGATACAAGATGTGACTGTGTGTATTTTCAATTGCTATAAATTGCTGCATACAGGTAAAACCCATAAAATAGATCTATTTGTTCTTTTTTCTATTGAATGTGTGAAAATATTATTACGACGTTCCCCTTTGTAAGTAAAGTATCCCGGAATGCACGATGTCGCCATTATTTTTGTATCACTCCTTGAACATCAAATTCTAATTCAAATCATACTGATCTTAAAATTAATTTTCTTCAATGTCTTTTTTTGTTTGAAATCGAGCCATAAAACATACCAAAAAAGAAAAGAAAAGAAAGAAGTATATAAATTTGAGGAAATAAACTAAATAAACAGGAACTAAATTCGAGGACAACGAAAATCAAAGGGACTTAATACCACGAAAATTACAGAGACTTAAAAAGTAATTTCTTACCAGTATTATATAAGAATGTGTGGTGTGTTCCGCATATTACGGAACGTAATATAAACTAGCTTTGTTTTGCGAGTAAGTGTGTGCTGGTTAGTGAATACGCTCAATGGTGTTTTAAAGCAGGCAGATAAATTACATACCATCAAACATGTGTTGTTTTCTTATTGGTCGCTAGAAATTATTTGAAAAGATTTCTAGTGTTCTTTTTATTTTCGGTTTCCAGACATATCCCCTTATTGGTCGCTAGTTATAGGTCGCTAGCTTGAGCCTGGTATTCCGAAGTGAAATAAAGTGGCCACCAACTATTGATCATGTAAGGGACCGACCATTTAACTTGAAGGCGGGGGGGGGGGGGGGGTGGCTATGTTTTTTTTTCTAAAAATATTTTGGACCTGATTTTATGTGAAAAAAATATTTTGACTGCCAAAATGATGAATAAAAAATTTCTGAATGAGGCTTTCTGCCCCAAAAATAATGTTAATTTTGAAAAAAAAATTTGTTGATACACGTGAAAAAAATAAATAATTTTTTTCGCGAAAAAAATTTTCTGTCCAGAAAAAAAAAACCATAACCCCCCTTCAGGTTAAATGGTCGGTACCTAATAAATTATGTGGCAAATCTTTTTCAGTAAAATGCCGCATATAGTCTAATAATCATAAGTTAAAAAGTAACAGTTGGATAGATTTTACAAATTCATTTATCTCGCAAAAATGTTTAAACATAAAACGTTGGATTCGAGAAGGCTAATCACATCATTTAGTTCAACACAATTACATGTATATAATAGTAACTTGTGTAGAGGGTTGCATCCAGATTGACAGACTGCCTAAGGACCGCGATACGGACCTTGGAAGTCTGTAAATCCGGATGCAGCCCGATACACAAGCTTCTATTACTTTTATTTCATTGAACAAATTTACCAGTCAAACGCTTTAGGTTAATATTTTCCTTTTTTTTAATTGTCGGTAATTTACAAAAATAATTAAATAAAAGTAAAAGTGAAATTGAAAAACATAGACATGAAATGTGAGGTTACTAAAATGTGACTTTCTGAAACTTATTAATATTTAAAACTATGAGAGATTAATTCATTTTTGATATCTTTCTCGGGTGACAGGCTGAAAAAAACCAATAATTTGTGATTTTTGTGCTAAATATATGTTTTTGTTCTGCTGACGTCATCACCGGGTTGTATTTCCTCAGCGAGCTGTATCGACCTCAATACAGCCCGCACGAGCGATACAGCCCGCTCAGATTATTTTTTGAGCTGTATGTTGAAATACAGTATACCAATTGAACCAATTGCATTATTTATAACAAAAGTGATATGAAATAACTATTTATAGCGACCTACTCTTGATCTTGGGTTTTGTTTTTGGATTTTGAGAATTGTCGAAATTGCTTTTACAAGTTCTTTGTTTGAAATTTCAAATATTTCTTTCGTTAAAAATTCACAAGTTTAGGTGCAATTGAACGCTCAAAAGCAGACAAAATGGGGAATTCGATTACACTAAGTCTTATCTTGAAAGGAATTTTATGTTAGGACATTTGACCAGATAATCAACGTATGCTGTATTTAAGCCAAATATGGAGGTCAATTGTTTTGACATTCACACATATTTCGGTGTATGGATTTCATAAAGTTTCGGTTTGATCTGCACTGATGAGACATAAGTTGTGGAAATGCGCATATGCAGAAAGTAAATTCACAGTAACTTCGGTATTTAGTTATTTGTTACTACTGGACCGACACCTCTGCTGTTAGTCCTCGTGGGTTTTTACCAACCGAATAGCCAGTACTTTGGGCTGCCCCGAAAATCGATTTTATTTCGAAACTGGCAATATCTAAATTTAAGAAAATTTTGTTTATCACTAATGAGAATCTCATTCTTGCATAGCTCTGTCCTTAGCTGATTTAGACTTTCCTGTTTAGATTCTGCTTGCAATTTGTTACCTATCAGCTTTTTTGCATATTTTGGTTTTATGGATTTCTTAATGTTTATTAATTTTGCACTGAAAAAATATAAGTTGTCGGAATGGCCATATGCATAAACTAAATTTACAGTAACTTCGGTTTTTTTAATCATAAATGTTCGATTTCGAACAGTTTAAAGAAGGCATTGTGATTTTTAGCTCACGTATCTATGCCAGGGTGAGCTTTTGCCATCAATTGGCGTCCAGCGTCCGTCGTCCGTCCGTCGTAAACTTTTTTTTTCAAAAATCTTCTCCTCTGAAACCACTGGGCCAATTTAATCCAAACTTGGCCTGGGTCATCAACAGGGTTCCAGCTTAAAAAGTATGTTCGGTTAGTCCGAAGACCAAACAAACAACATGGCCGCTGTTACTAAAAATAGAACATAGGGGTAAATTGCTGTTTTTGGCAAATAACTCAAAAACCGTTGCAGATATCAAAAATCTGACCAAATAAAATTGTTCAGAATGACGAGATCTATCTCCCCTGCAATTTTGAAGAAAATCGGAAAACCCGTCTCAGAGTTACAGCCCTTTTTCCGAAAAATTTTCAAAATTTATGCATTTTATATTTTTTTATTTCATAAACTGTAACAGAAAGAGGTGAAGTGAAAATTGCTAAAATGTTTAGCATATCAAGATCTACATACTCTGAAATTTTGAAGAAAATCCAACTGCCTTTGTTGTAGTTATTGACTCTTTTTCGCCAAAATTTTTTTTTTTTTTCAATGCCATATGGTTATGGGTTATTTCCCTTTAAATTCTGTTTTCAAATCTTCTTTGGTTAACTTTTCTCTTTTAAGTTTTAGAGAAATTCCCTGCTATCACTTTATTAAAAATAATTATTTGTTACATAATCAAGAGCAAAAAAGTGTTTTTGTACATTTTTTTTTACATTTTTTTTTTTTTGCAAAAATACTTTCATAAACTATACTTATTTCACAAATCAATAATAAATGTATATAATTGTACATTCTTTTGTATGTTCACCATGCACATATCTGTTCCAGTCAAATAATGAAAAAAAGATATTGAAGTAGCATCTTAACTTCAATGCCTGTAAAACTTTATAACTCATTGTAACTGATCTGCATGGCTATGCCATAGTGATCTTCTTGCCTTCACTGTGTCAATGGTCTGTCCATCGTAAACATCTTCTCTGAAACTGCTGAGCCAATTGGAACAACACTTGGGCACAAAAGTCCTTAGGTGGTCCCTTTTTAAAAAAATGTCTGGCAAGTCCATATCATATCCAAGATGGCCGCCAGCAGGGAACGAGGTTTAACATTGGACCCTATGGGAAAGCATTCAAAGATCTTCCCTGAAACCACTGCGCCAATTGGAGCCAAACTTGGTTACAATAGACCTTCGGTGGTCCCCTTTAAAAAATTTTTCCGGCAAGTCTGCACGTCATCCGAGATGGCCGCCAAAATTGGACAACATTGCAAAAATCTTCTCCTCTGAAAATACTGGGCCAGTTGGAACCAAACTTAGTCACAATGGTCCTCAGGGGGCCCGTTTTAAAAAATGTGTTCAGGAAGTCCACATCATATCCTAGATGGCCACCAGGAGGGAACGTGTTTTTCACATTGGACCCTATAAGGATATACAAAGATCTTCTCCTCTGAATAGTACATGCATGGCCAATTGGTTACAATGGTCTTTACTTGGTCCCCTTCATTAATGTTTCTGGCATGTCCGCATAACATCCAAGATGGCAGTTAACGGGGAACATTGTTTAACCTTGGACCCCATGGGAAATCATTTTAAGATCTACTCTGAAAATACTATGCCAATTGGAACCAAAGTGAGGCACAATGATCCTTACATGGTCTTCTTCAAGAAAGGTGACAGTTGGTCTACGCCCCATCAAAAATAGCTGCCAGTGGGGAACATAGTTTAGTTTTGGATCATATAACATCAGCAAACTTCAAAATGAGACCCTTAAACAGTCAATAAACAAATTTGAAAATGAGAACCTTAAACGTTGTTATTATTTCGACTTATTGTGTCAGCCATGACCCAGGTGAGCGATACAGGCTCTTGAGAGCCTCTTGCTGAGCCTATTTAAGTTACTATATTATAACACGCACTCCTTAAGAAGCTATGTCTCCTCGAATTGCATGAACTTCGGATGAAAATATTAAATTGATGGATCGTTTGTCCTTTGACTAGTTTGTTTAAGCGATAAATAAGGACGGACAATGTTGTCAATATATGATAGAATTTATACAGGTACAGGTCAAAACAATATTATCTGGAATTTTGGCTCACCTTTAATAGATATAGCATCAGCTCACAACTGGAAATCACTTCTGGAAAAAAAATTTGGAAATGCGCTGGTACCAAAGTACTTTTTTTGCAGGAATGGCTGGAATGTCAGTTGCACGATTAATCCTTAAGGCTTCCCAGAAATAAGAATTATTCATTGGTGGGGGAATGATATTGTTAAAATTCTTGTTCCAAACTATTATTTGACATTAAATTTATGTTGTATTTCTGATGTAGGTAATATAATTAACGTCGTATGTTGATTTTTGGACATTTTCAGTATAGAAAATACAGTTTCCATTTTTTTCTGCATTTTTGTCTCAGTGAAAAGTCCTTCCAAAATAAAATTCACGATACCAGTGCAGCACAACATCACTTGAATTTCTAAATTTGTTTGGTAAGCCAGGGACTGACATATAGCATTTTGACCCATTCAGTGAGACTCAGTGCCGTTCTGCCATCACAACATTTTGTAATCTCATAATGAATCATTATTTACCCAGCGTAAAGACATTACCATTTATATACGCCAAGGGTCATGCCTAAAACTACCGTTTATTGATGAACGGACAGTCGGGAAACAGATAAATGTTTAATATAAGGACGACGATGGACGACTAATAATTACGACAAAAAAGGACAGTACCTCACATGAACCTGACAAGGTAAAAACTGAAATTAAAGAAATTCAGAGGCTTTGTTTATGGGATATCTCAGTCCTAATTGAACAGAAAGCTTAACATTTGTTTCAGCATTAATCAGCATTTCCGGTAAGCCATCGATTAAAAGGTAAACTGTCACAAAATGAATGATAGACTCTAGTGACTACAGACTACAGTTCCTGATGAGGCTTAAATTTATCTTTCTAAAAGTAGAGTCTGACTAAGTATAATGGAATTAAAGATTATTTATTTCATTTGAAGGAATGCAATCGTCGCCTTTTTTATCCACTCGCATAGTGCTCGCTCTCCTATTGCAGGAGTAGACATAAATATTTACTTGAATACCGATACGTTTTCTTTTTTCTTTACAAAAAATGTTTTGATTGAGTGTTTTTGTCTATTATTATCAACTTTCCTCTGTTTTGCTTCTATTTTAGAAACATACTAAAACTAAAAAAAAATCCATCCCAGTTCATCTTTTTTTGGAAATCCGTTGAAAATATTTAGTCTCTGATTTTCACTGAAGATTGAGCAAGTTTTGCACTTCTTTGTGCAATTCTTCTGGTCTTAATTTCGTTCACCGTTTTATACAGAAGATCAGAATTTTCCACTTGCTCATTTCTTTGAAATCTTTGTATGTATCACCCTCCATTCGTAATCGTTTATAAATATTTTCCCCACTAATTCTTATCGGTCATGCCTCGTTTTGCTCGGCTTTGTTGGTTAAGAGTTTTCTGTTACTATAATTATTGTCTTTATTGAATTTTAGCTCCTTCATTTATTTCTTATGCTAGTAATTTCTTTTCATTCGCATCTTTATTGTCATTTTTATCACTTTCCACTTCTTCAGTTTGGTCTTGAAGTATTCAGTCAGGATCTATGATAGAGTCATCTAAATCACTCTGCGATTCTGAACACTTTATAGGTTCCCGTTCTTTTAATGATTTACCATGAATTCTAATTTGGTTACTTAGACATTGTCTTTGCCCTTCCAAAAAAAAGCAAATGTCTGGATCTCTTTAATCATCAAATCCTTAAAGAGGCTACAAATACCCTGAAATATCCATTGTGCAAGTTATTCAATATCTATTCCTGTAGCTGTATCAATTTCCTACAGCGTGGAAGTTAGCGAATGTAAAATAGGTTTACTCTCTATACATTTCAGACATGGTGTACTTGTTGTATAGAGAATATCTCATATGGATACACAATTACATCTTATGTTTTTTTGATAATTTCCAAATGTTATTCTGACCATACTGTTTATAACCCCACCATCTCCTGTTTTATGCCAAGTTTACTTGCAAAAATTGACTCGATTAGCGCCTTGTGTGGTTGTTTATACGCTTCAATTGTCTTTTATGGGTCTTTTTGTCGGACAATGGATGACATTAATTGTAAGAACACTTTGCCAATTAATTTTATGTTTGTTGACAACCCCGCACCAATGAACAAAATATTGCCTTAACATGACGAATAACTTCAGTTGCTTGGGTTAATCATATACTTGTAGAGACTTTGTCTCATTGCATTTACTCCATATCCCTTTATTGTTAATTATAATAACCAGGGTGAAAAATGCCTAATTACAGGCATATGTCTGCTCTCTATAATTGCAATACAATGGAAAGATAAATACTAAAATATTTTAATGTAAAAGATGGGATAACAGGAAGCATCTAGAATGGCTGAAAATTACAGTCACATGCCACAATCTACCAGGGAACTAAACGGGAAAAACACAAACAAGACAAAAGACAAACGTAAACAACGATAGGAACTCGGGACAGCCGGACTTGGTACCGGCACTAGCAAAAGACAGCGGTAGGGTTTATGGGGTGCCCAACCCCCCCTTCTCTTTCCCGTTTCCATATAGTATAATAGTATAATAAACATGCGAATAAAAGCCAATACAAGTAGACTACTAACTCCATGACCACAATCTTGAAAGGAGAGCAAACGACAATACGTTATTTAAAAAGATGGGTCAAGGGGTGCTCGCCGCTAAACTGCCGGCTAGCTCGAGGAGCCTGTTCTGCTGGTAAAACACTGTCGCACTACGGAAGAAAAATCAAACTCAAAACTTCCCGTAAGGTTTGGTCAAGAATCCTCATATATTTCATTAGACATCGGCAGTATCAGTGAGAGGCAATCATGAATACCTTCATGTTTACCAATCGTCTTATAACGATTTCAGTCTTGGTGTCGTCCAGATGATTTGACTGATAATCAGTAATTAAATATTATTGATGATTCTGCCAAGGCTATAGACTAATCTATAGACAAACCTGCCAATTATTAATAATAATCGACAGTTTTCTTCATGTGTCACCTGTTGGTGGGGTTGGGAGGATCATTTCAAATAGAAAGGGTAGTGATAAGGGTTGCAAAGTTTACTTCAAGACTAAGAACGACCTAATGTTTAACTTTGTATCAATAAGAACATTGCCCCGTGTACATACACAACACCATTTCCATGATTTTTAATTGGAAAAACGAAAATAACATTTCAAGAATTGCATGAAACAAAAAACCTTGTCATTTATTAAGGATGTAGTGAGGTGAGGTTTTTGAAATTCGTAAAAGTCATTCGGATTTCTCGGATTTTATCCATTATTACTGTGAAATATAATTAACTCTATCTCAATTTTCTAGTCATTAAAGGCTTCAGTAGCTCATTTAAAGTCAGTAAGCAATATTTCATGTGAATGATATCAATAAAGTGTCCATTTTATACTAGGTATAAGTCCAGAGAGATCCTTTTCCCGCCATTTTTAAAATGAGAAATATAAAAGCAAGGCCTTTGTAGCTTTTTTATTCTTTTACGAATGTCCTTCCATTTGTGGTATCAATTCAAAATCGTAGATTTATTTAATTTCACCTTATGTAATAGGGGCTATCGACACGATATTCTGCTTGCATCTGTTAAATTAGCTTTGAGACCTAATGACCTGACAGTTTTGCACACACACTGGCCTCTCACTGATACTGCCGATGTCTACTGAAATTTATTATGATTCTGGACCAAGCCCTTCGGGAAGTTTTGAGTTTTCTTCCGTAGTGCGACAGTGTTCTATAAGCAGACTAGGCTCCTTCGGCTAGCCGACATTTTAGCGGCGAGCACCCCTTGACCAAACTATCAAAATTACGTATTGTTTTTTCTTTCCATTCAAAATTGTGGTCATGGAGATAGTAGTCTACCTGTTTTGGGTTTTATTCGTATGTTTTTTATTCTATAGGGAAACAGGACAGATACAGGGGAGGTTTGGATACCCCGTAAAGTGGTTTAACCCTACCGCTGGCTTTTGCTAGTACCGGTACCAAGTCCGGCTGTCCCGAGCTCCTATCGTTGTCTACGTTTGTCTTTTGTCTTATTCGTGTTCTTCATGTGTAGATCCATGGCAGATTGTGGCATGTAATTATAAATTTCAGCCATTGTAGGTGTTTCCTGTTATCCATTTTTAGCTCACCTGGCCAAAGGCCACGTGAACTTTTGCCATTGCCATTGCGTCAGTCGTCCGTCCGTTAACTTTTACATTTTAATCTTCTTCTCTGAAACCACTGGGCCAAATAAAACCAAACTTGAAACAAATGTTCCTTGGTATGAGGAGACTGAAGTTTGTGATTTTGGTGCTGCTGTGGCTAAAAATATAACATAGGTTTTGGCTAATAACTCGAAAACCGTTACAGATATCAAAAATCTGACATGGAGTAAAATTGATTAGCATGATGAGATCTACCCATTGTGCAATTTTGAAGAAAATCTGAAAACCAATCTCAGAGTGATAGCCCCTTTTCTCTAAAATTTTTGCATTTTTTTATGTTTTATTTCAAAAATTGTACAGATAGAGGTCAAGTGTAAATTGCAAAAAAGTTCAACATATCAAGATCTACCCACCATGAAATTTTGAAGAAAATCCAAAAATCCTGGTAGGAGTTATTGCCCCTTTTTCACCGAATTTTTGAAATTTTCGTATTTTTTGTCTTTTATTTCCAAAACTGTAGAAGATGAAGGTTAAGTGTAAATTGATGAAATGTTTGCCATGCTGTGGCGACTTCAAAACTGATGTTGAAAATTGTTCCTTGACCGCCATTTTCAAAATGGCCGCCAAAAAAGGCGGGAAAATTCAACATTGTCCGATTTCAATGAAATTTGGTTTCCTAATAGATATTGATGTTGCAACTTCAAAACCGGTGTTGAAAATTGTTCGTCCCTTGACCGCCATTTTCAAAATGGCCGCCAAAAAAGGCGGGAAAATTCAACATTGTCTGATTTCAATGAAATTTGGTTTAAAAATAGATATTGATGTTGCGACTTCAAAACCGACGTTGAAAATTATTTTTTGACTGCCATTTACAAAATGACGTCTTGACTTCAAATCTGGTCTTAGCAAGAACGTTTTTTGTCAAATAAGCCCAACAAAGAAATATAGTAAAACATGATCAGACTTTAAATACAGTTCAAGATATTGGTGGTGTTCGAGCTACGAAAGTTTGAGAAACTGAAGATCAACTGTATAACTTACAATGTTACCTTGATTGTGGCAACTGAAATCCAGGTGAGCGATACAGGCCCCTGGGAGCCTCTGGTTTACATTTACTACATCCTTAAAGTAAACCTTGTCATTTATTATGACAAATAATTAGACAACAGACGCAAGTAATGGCATGATCTTCGAAGATTAAAACAGCGAATAAATCCTCGATCTATCCCGATTAATTACTATAAGATTTAATTGATTTCAAATCCAAAATATGAATCTCACACATACAAAATGTAATAATATTCACAAATTCAATCCAACATTAGAAAAAAATCCAAAACAAAATGCATTGAATACCTCAGAACTTTAATTTCAAATACTAATTAGCGTCTGTGTTTATAATTACTTCACAGACACTTTCACATGACGACTATGTTTGTCTGTTGACTGCGAAAATTACGATTGTTTGCTTGTTGATGGTCTAAATTCGGTATTTAAGTATACTGTTGAACCGGCCTTCTTAAACTGATCGTCATTTGTACACTACTGAACAAGGATATAAAGCAGTAATCCACGTAAGATTTGTCCATTCATGTCGAAAATCAACTGACATTTTTCTGTGTTTTCGGCAGCTTTCCAAAATATCAGGAAAAAATTAACTCTTTACATTGAAATCTTGAACAAAGTTCTTATTCCATATGCACGATTTCAGTAAGAATGCAATCAGTGTTAGGTAAATAAATGTAGCGCGAGTAAGATATATTTATTCAAAGCCCGTATCGGATCCGTTGTTGCGACCATAATGACTAAGCCAGTTTTGACCTACCCTTTTAACAGGGACAAGATACTTCATTATTTGGAAAGCGCGTGATATAAATACCCAAAACTGTCCATTTTTAAAACAAAAGAACTTGTTCCCGGTTTCCATGGAAATCGGGTACTAGAATGGTTCGCTGCAAGCATGTCTGCAGGAACGAAAACAAAGCTTGCTCATTGGTCAGAAGTTCCCGCGTAATACTGGTGCTAAATGATGTGCGTCGTCTCCGTAATCCCGCTGATTTGCACATCGATATAAACCATTCGAGGATACATTGGAAAAACTTGAATTTAACTATAAACTGATTGCCTCATATATGTTTACATTGTCATTGCCTTCAATGTAATCAGTTTGCGAAATACAACCATGGACAAGTAAGGGACGACAAATACCCAAACTAGCTATATTGGAGTCAACTGGTATAGGGAAAGGCAATCGTTTCTTTATTCCCGGTTGCCATGGTAGCTTTAGGAATCCGTCAATCTGTATTTTAAAAAGGTCGGAATCTGATCCGATCAGCAGATTTCCTCTGGTATTATTATCTATCCTGAGGGCTTCCGATATGGGAAACGTGCATAATTTTATATCTACGGTTCTGAACACTAAAGAAACTGTTTTGTCGCAGCTTTAAACCAACGATTGTTTGAATGTTTCATAAAATATCGTTTAACAGGTTGAAATTTAATATTTTGATATAAAGCATTTTTTACAATTTATAAATGTATCCATACACACGGGTATGGATTCGTTGCTGTTAGGGATGCCAGTATATTTGTAAAATAATTGTTGTATATATTTGTCAGTAAATGTAGACAATACAGTACAACGAGATGAGCTTAGCAGGATGTAGTACATTTTATCCCAGATTGAACAATCACTCCAGTTATTTAATTCTTTGTTACATATATATATGCCCAATAAATGTATTGATGGCTATAAACCGGGAAGCTTTTTAAAAAAGCTTAACTTGTTTTGCAAGCTTGAATCAACAAAACTGGTTTACATGTTAGCCTATACTTCTATACATTTGCTGGATCAATCAGTTTCTGATCTTTGGCTCACACTTAGCTGTCCGTTATTTGAACATAGAAAAATCATCTTTTTAGTAGGTGAAAAGCCCTGCGGGCATAGATCACTTCTTTCTCTCACATATATAATGGAAAATTATCGTCTTAGACAACGTATGTCTCTTCAATGCATATAATTCAAAGCATTTGGAAAGCCACAATTCGAAATATGCGTAAAAGTTGATAGAGTACACATTACCGATAGGATCTAAATAGAAAAGGTAAAATCCAAGAACAGAGCTATATATGTGCAAAAAGAAGATACACCTTAGTTTTAAACATTTTTTTGCTAATTTAGATATCGCAAGTTTCCTTTATAAGCTTAGTTTTCGGACAAGCACCGGTTTGGGTACTTGGTTGGTGAATACCCCTGGGAACTATCAGTCCGATAGCAGAAGCATCTACAACGTGGTAATAAATAACAAAATTCTGAAGTTACTGTGAATTTAGTTTTTGAATATGGCCTTTTCAACAACTTATGTCTATTTGGTGCAAATCAATTTAAAAAGATGAAAATCCATAAAGCTACAATATTTAAAGTAAAATATTTAGTCTGCAGTTTAAAATCACTCTAGAGCTTCTTGACCAAAATTACACATGTATTCAGTTTTTTTTTTAATTTTACTTTAAATTGTCCTTCCGAAAGAGTTTTTATGTTGTTTTGTACATATGGCACGCGAAATTAACCAAATCTTAGGTAAACCGGGTTTATCGCAGGAAAACCCGGTTTACAGAGTCGGTAATCCTGGTTTAGCTTAGAAAACCCTCATTACCGACCGATAATGGGGGTTTTTCAACATTTAATACATGTTAACCTCCGCTTCCAATGAGTTTTTATTGTTAAACCTACATTACCGGTCGGTAAAGTGGGTTTTCCTGCGCTAATTTAACCAAAACCCAGGAAAACCAGGTTTATCGACCGGTAATACAATTCTTTATCATTTAGAAAGAATCAGAAACAGTTGATCGAATGTATTTTGAATATTAAAAGGTGTATCAATAATAAATTA
>MJUU01004322.1:30864-42251 GCA_002080025.1 Modiolus philippinarum | reverse complement strand
AATATTACATATGGTATAAGTTCCTATTATTCTCATTGGTTAATAGGTCGCGTGATTTTAAGAATATTCAGTATATTTCAGCGTTGTTTCTAATTTTAGGTTATATTGACGCCATGTTTCTATTTTTAAGTATATTGACGCTATGTTTCTATTTTTAGTTTTATTGACGATACATGTCCGGTTCGACTTCAGACTAAAGTTTTACACTAAGAAAGGTCTTATGAAAAAATAAATTAAAAAAATAATAGAAAACGCTTAACACATGAATAGGAGTTTCCGCTGGGGAAATAAAAGGGGGTATTAAAATGTTTCTACAGAGCAACCACTGAAATTAATGATAAAATTATTGTTGTCACATGTTTTTATTGCCAACTTCACGTAAACACGTTAATAAAAAGGCTTACTTGTTTGTTTTTTTATTTGCAAATATTAGAGAAATGTCGGCATTTATTTATCATATGAGCACTTATGTAACCCATTCAAGATGAAGGCAGATCCACACCCGCCTTCAAACAAAGGTTCTATTTCTAGTTAAATTCCAATGCATTGACAAAATTATCCTCCACCAAAATGTAATGAGATACCATAAAACTACATATGTAATATAAAAATGATGGACTTTTTACTCTGTCAATATGTTAAATATGGACCTGTTAGGAATATATTGACCTCGGACTTCATCCTCGGTCAATATAAACCTAACAGGTCCATATTTAACATATTGACTTCGTAAAAAGTCCATAATTGATAAATCTATTTCAAATGCTGGGCCTAAAATAATGAAAAAAAAATCTCAGTATGCTTCATATGATAAATTATAAAATGAATGATTAAGCAAGTAACGGCATTACCACGACATTCAATTTTAGTTTTTCTCTCTTTCTTACAAAAGGACAGAAAATTGACGATTTTTTGACCGAGTGCTGTTTATCCATGTTCTTGATATATATTTTTGTAGGGATTAGATGTGCATCTTTGGACGCATAACTGAAACTCTAAAGACATCATATTTTGTCGAAAAATGCCTATTTATGAATTGTTACATGTGTATTACAACAGCTAAAACATAAATCATATCATATTTTCTCTCAAATTAATTTTTTGTCCTTTCAGAGACATAAACCGCAATCAATATTCAGAATAATTGCATGTTGTTGAAGAAAATAGAAATCATTTTTGTTTGCAGTTATTTAATACAACTACATCAATCTAAGTCACGAATCTTTATACAAAGATGTGCTAACTCTTTTAATTATGCTACACTTCCGTTCTGATTGTCACACCTTTCTGGTGTCTCTTGCTTCGCAGTAAACTCTAGGTGTTATCGAAGGGAAATCAAGCTTTTAAAAATATCGTGAATTTATCAATTACATTTCTTTTTCTGTTAATGATTTACTCGTTGAAAAGGAAAATATTTAACAATAAAAATAATAAATTGCTTACCAAAACAATCAAAAAGCAAGAAAACAATATATGCATTATTTATTCTACAGAAAGTCATATAACAGTCTGATGTTGAAGCAGAACTACCTAACAGATAGCCCCGCACTGAATGCGAATATTCAATTCCTCTGGGTCGGATTGAAAAATGAACATTTGATAATTCTGAGGGTTTTATTTTCAACTATGATTGATTCTGACACAATTACACGTCCGTGAGTGACATTGTAAAAAGAACATTGACAGCAAAATTAAATAGTTTGTAAGAAAGACTCTTATATAACCCTGATTTTAAACACCATCACGAAAGCAGCGATACTTTCTGAGAAATGTAAGCTTTCTGTTCTAATACAGACAGGATGTAAGAATATCTTAATATTAGAGATTTGATGCGATGGAGTAATTCTCCCGTTTTCATTAATTTAGGGAAGATAACAGGAAACATTTACAATGGCCCAAAATTACAATCAAATGCTTTCGTTTGATAGGGTATGTATAATCGATTGTTTCAGCAACAATTCTTTTTTTTTCTGTCATAAAACATAAGGTATAATTATTAATGTAGAAATTTTATATCACAGTACTTAAATCCTTGTTAGAATAGAAAAAAGAAGGGAAACGGGGAATGTGTCAAAGAGAAACATGGAAACTGCATAGATTTTCAGAAAAAGGAAAATATTTAGCCGATAACAAATATTAGAAGGTGCTTCCCAGTTGACTTGGCAACACCTCCAACAGATCTATTGGATAAAAAATACCAATTCTGCATTTATTATAGTTTAACTTAGGAACAGATTTGTAGATAAAAAAAAGTTTTTAGGTATCCAGTAATGTACGGTACCTGCTGAAATTATGGACGTTACATCTTTTACATGGGAATTCTAACTGGTAGTTTTAATCAAGGAAAATGACATTAATGCCACGAAATTAATCTAATTACTGAACGTATCAAGAATGTACAGATTATCAATTATATAAATTACCAAAACAAGGATTGATGTAAATCTATTTTCTTCAGTGGCTAGATGTGTATCCTAAAGTATCGTGTCATCAACCAATCAATGTAAACTTTGACATGCTCTGCGGGACTTCTAATTCCCTCAAGCACGAGCCAGCTAATTTGAATCAGTTAATGTCTGAAGATATCTATTTATTCACCCGTGTCTGTATTTAATCCATATGAAATAACACATTTATTATAATTTTTCTAGAAACAAGTAAAGTAAAAAAATAGTTTCAAATAATTTTGAAACATTTTCCAATTTTATATTATTTAAACTATTTCATTAATTATCCGGTGCCAAGTCACTTATATATTTTTGTGATTTGAATAATATAACCGCTGTTTGTATTTAAAATTATCGTAATGTGGTGTGACCTAAGATTTCAATGACAGTGATTTTACTGGCAAAAAGAAATTTAATGTTACTTAAATTATCAAATAAAGAAAAAAAAATATGTAAATTTTGTATAATTAATTAATCAAAATATATAATAAGCTACAGGTGTAATTTCTCCTTATTTGGATTAACTTCTTGATCCGTGAAATTTTCATTCACAATCTTAATTCTCATTGGTTAATTCTTTTTCATTGTTCTATTTGAAATAAAAATCGATATTTATTTCGTATTTAAATTTTGGACTGTTCAGTAATATATTGAAACATATAAATTATGTCATAATAAGTTTTCCTTGGTTTGGATAATGTGGACCAGCATGCCATTGTACGATTATATCCTTGTTCATTTCTGAGGATTAACAATTAAAACAAAATATGTAAGACATGGATGTGAAAGTCAGAAAGTTGTGCTTAAAGAACGGAAAAGTCGAGGCATGTATGCAAAATTCGTTAAGTTGGTATTAAAGCAAGGAAAAATCGAAACATATTGGTCTGTTTATCTATTTTTAGACCCTATTTACAGTTAACTGAACCTCCTTTGAATATGCAGACACGACCCTCATGAGAGACATGTTATCTTGTTTGTGAAATTTTATTGAAAGCTTTAAGAATATTTCATTCAAAATAGTTCTTCAATAGGGTTTACCCATTGGCAATGACAATTTTTTAAATGAATAAAATGAATACAAACAAAATATCATAAATAACAGAATACCGAAGTTGCTGTGAATTTTAGTCTCTGCATATGCGCATTTCGACAACTTATGTCTCTTCATTACAGATCAAATCAAAACATTTGGAAATCCATAAACCAAAATATGTGTAAAAGCTGACAGAGGACAAATTACCAATATGATCAATATAAGCTTAGGACAGAATTATGCACGATTGCGATTTGCGATACTTCTACTTCTTAGTTTTTAACGCTTTTTTATTTTAAGATATTGCAAGTTTTCAACAGCAAAAAAAAAAAAACAAAAAAAAAAAACGGTTTTCGGACCAGCAACGAAGTACTCGCTACTGGAATGTTAAATGTACAAGTCATTTACACTACTGCACAAAACCCTTGATGTCCATCTTTTACCGTTTTAAATGACAGAAACAAGAAAATTCCTCCAAGCAAACAACACAAAAAAAAAATTCCAGCCTAACAAAGATGTTTCCCACAAAAACCTCCTTTTGAGACAGGTCTGGGATAACAAAATTGGACCAAGCGGTCTCCTGTCTGGATAGGGACAAAAACTGTCTTTCTTAATGTCTGACGAATCTTGACGGCGAGCGTGCTAAGTTTTGTGGATGCTAAGGAACTCTTCTATTAAGCTATTTTAGTAAGCAAACTGGTTAGATAGAAACTGTCGATTCCACCCTCTTGTTCTATTTGCAGTCATTTTCCTTCTCATCATCATTATTTTCTCGATAACATCTTTGTTCTGATTTATTTTCGAAAGGTAAGGCATATTCAATCAAAAGTATTTAGTAACTCTCGTGAGGTAAGAAGCGATTTTGGATCTATAAATTGATTGATTAATTTTCAGATTTGATAGCATAATATAGTGTTGGATATAACTTAAGTTGCCAAATTTTCATATTCAGCAAAATTAATTTCATATAAAGAAGATGTCAAATCGCTTAAAATACAACTTTCTTTCAACACATGTATTCGATGTATTTCCTTTAAAATTTCAGTTGCAACTTTTCTTTTGGCAACAATATCAATAATATTCGACGCTACATTTTAAAAGTCATTTATCTATTTTGAAAATTTTGTACAAGGAAATCGTGATAACAGCTGAGCTAGATTTGAAAGAAAATGACATTGAGAATATATCGTGACGAATTTTATTACATTCTCTGTCTTATTGTTTGTTAAATCAATATAAATGATTGTTAGCGACGGGGTGCAATAAACGTCAGACACAAACCAGTTTTACAGAATTATCATAGGAATCTTTTCCAAATCTAATAAGATATGACACCGAGGCTTCCATTTCTAACAGCGCCATTAATTACACACCTCTTCGGGGTCCTTTGTGCGCTTGTTTCCTAACTCGTGCCCTTGTTTCACACCTTAAAATTTAACACTTCTGTCAGATGATGATTCTCAGGGGAGATAAATATGGTTAGCAAACGGTGTATAGAAAATTGCTCTTGACACCGATCATGAATCACAAGAAATAAGCGAAAATCGCTGAAGAAAGAGGGCGCAGAGCTATTGTTTATTACTTTTGGGCTGGAAATGATTTAAAACAGATAGCGTTTTGTGTAAAACATTTCTAGATCTATTTTGACATAGTAACGGCTGCTATGGTAAATAAATAGAAAATACACATGAAAGAAATATATATATATATGAAAGGATTGCAGAAAATGAAAAAAATGTAAATTTCAAAGAAATGGTTTTGAACATTGAAATATAAAAAAAATATGAATGAAAATTGCTATTAATCTTTTAGTCAAAAGAAAATAAATTAAAAAAAATTCTTTCAATCGGTACATAATAAAAACTTTCATAAGAAATGACATACTATATGCCTATAAAGTTAAAAATATTTTCTGTATAATCTGAATTTTAATCTTTATTATATTTTTGTATGTGATGGTGCCGATTAAAATTGATTAAAAATAAATAATCATATATTGTCGTGAATTCAGTGCCAATTTTTAATCGTGCTTAATATTGTAATTGAGTTTGTGCTACCTTCTTTTGTGCTATCTAATGCATTTAAGCATCCCAAATTATTCTAAAAATATTTGTGATTCTCATGCAATTAAGTATTCCAAAATTAAATCATCTGAAGTGGGATTTGTAAATCAGGGTTAAAAATCATGTAATTCGGGAACTTTGTAAAGGGTAACAGAGGTAAAAACAAGGTAAAAATTCCAAAAATACGGTAAAATTCCAAAAATACGGTTTTGTAAGGGGTAATAGAGTTTAAAACAAGATCAAAAAGTCACCTTGGTCGCTTGAAAATAGATCAATAGCTAACTGATTTATTTGCTCCTACCACTGGATAAATTTTTCGTGTAATAAAGGAACTTTCCCAATGAAAACAGTACCCTCGAAAGTGTTTTCTCGTTATGTGAACCGATATAATATGATAATACATAGATACATGTATTCTATTTCTTTTGATTTAATGGGTAGACCCATGGTATTGGGAGATAACTCTGTTTTCACTTTTTTAGTACTTAAATAAAAAGAATCATTGCCGTATAGGTATGATTAAAATTTTGAAATTGTAATATTTGTCTTCATAAAGCAAATAAATATTCATTTTATTATGACTACAACCACCACACATCCAGTTATTTATAACGAGTGGAAATTAACTCTACTTTTTTTGCAATGATATCTTAAAATGATGAAAATATGTGAAAGTCAGATTTCGTGCAAGGGAAGTTATTTCAAGCAGAGATTCAGCAATTTTATTGATTTTTACACACTTAATCCTAAATTTAGAAGAAATGTTTCCTAAAATTTGAATGTCACTAACATATACTAGTTCTCTCTCTATTCTCAGTTTTTGGTTAAAATTAAACGACTCAATTTGTCAGATTAAGTATTTAATACTGACCAAAATAGAGTAAAATCTTCAGCCTATACTGTTCAGAAGACCCTTGTATTTCAGTTCAAACTATTAAAATTAACTATCATTATTCATGCTGACCTTCACAAATGTTTATACTACATCATTTTGAATTTGAAATAATTTCATTTCAAATACAATTTTAATTGGAGCTCATTATACACACAAAAATCAAGTCTTGAACGGACCAAATAATATCAGGAAACAGGGTATCTTTGATGACCAGTAGACAAACTAGAAAAAGGTGATCTGCTGATCACAAAAAATACCCCCGCCCATAGGCAATCCTAGTAGTTACAGGAATTGTCTCACAAAGCAAAATCAAGTTATCATCCTGAAACAATAAAATTTAAAGATTTTGCCTAAATCAAGGACAATAACTCTGGAACACAAAATCCGATCACGATGAAAATCGAACTTGACCAGTATTTTATGAAAAGTAACATTACCCCAAAATATTAAAACTTTCATTCAAAGCAAACTCAAGTTATCCTCCGGAAACCATAAAAGTTACAAATTTCAAGTTGCCTTAATCAAGGGCAACGACTCTGGAACACAAAATCCGATCACGATCAAAATAGAACTTGTCCTGTATTATATGAATAAAAACATTATCGCAGAATATTAAAACTTCCCTTCATAGCAAACTCAAGTTATGATCCGGAAACCATAAAATTCACAGATTTTGCCGAAATCAAGGGCAATTGCTCTAGAACGCCAAATCCGATTACGATCAAAATCGGACTTGACGTGTATTTTATGAATAGAAACATTATTCAAAATATTAAAACTTTCCTTCAAAGCAAACTCAAGTTATCATCCGGAAATGAAAGTGTGACGGACGGAAACAACGGCAGTAGAATATCGAAGGAACAAAGGGGTGAAATTCACAAAAATAGAAGACGAAAAAGACGGAAAGACGAACGGAATGACGGACAAGAGGAATCCTATATACCCCCACCTTTTAAGGCGGTGTATAAAAATAGGACGGTAAAAATTGTTGAAAATTGCTTAAAGTCGACATGAATATGTGTAGTTTTAAGACAAAATAAATGAGTGGAAAATTTTAGCGTACCCAGGTCTTACCCGCTAAGTCAATAGGGTCGAGAATCTGCATAGTACAAATCAGTATATCTCAATTTCTCCTAGTAAAATTAGAATTCTTATTTGTCCCAGGAAAAATTAAAATTCCTATTTTAACTAGGATGATTCTGGATCCTACTAGATTCAAATTTGTACTGTCACACACACACACACACACACACACACACACACACACACACACACACTTTTTGGAAAATGAAGCTCACTTAGTTTTAAGCAGATTTTCTACAATTTTAATATTGAACTTTTCAAATAAAACCAGTTTTCGGGTCAGCACCGAAGTACTCACTACTGGGTTGTTGAATACTCTCGGGTACTAAATGTCCTCCAAAAGTGGCATCGGCTGAGTGGTAATAAATGACTAAGTACCGACGCTAATTTTAAATTTAGATTCACAGATCAAATAAAAACAACTGGAATACCATAAGCCAACAATTTTCAAAGATCTGATAGTAAAATCGGTTTTCGGGTCAGGACCGAAGTACTGATTACTGGGATATTGAATACTCTCGTGAACTTACAGTGCACCAGCAATGGTATCGGCCAATGCAGTGGTAAGAAATAACAAAATATCGAAGTTAACTGTAAATTTAGATTCTGCATATGGCCATTTCGACAATTTATGTAAGCAGATCAACCTGATCAAAACATTTGAAAGACCATGAGCCAAAAAGCTTGCAAATGTATGATAGAGCAGAAATAACCAAAAAGATTTAAATGAAAATACCGTCTATATTTTCTTTTGCTGTAATTTATATTTTTGCCAGAGAGTTTGATTTAATATTCATACTACAATGTTTGTTTCGGGAATAGGTTAAGGGGGTACGAGTGTAAGAAATTTTGTACTTAGAATCAAAATTCTGACCTTTTGTTTTGAAGAGCACTGCTAATGGAACAACTTGAGCAAAAAATTTTGAAAATCCATGTTGGAATTTTTGAGATATAAGACGTCAAAATTTTGGCGGAAAACAGTTCTCTTTAGAGTTTTCCTTCAATTTGCATAAGATTTTTATATGCCTTTAAATATATGAAAATATAATTGGAAGTTGATTAAATTTTATACACTGTCTATTTTATGCATTTTAAAGTGATCCATGTGCAAAAAAATTTAACACTGTTTGTATGGATAAAACCCGGGATATCGAATGCTTCTGACATCTGACACTCGTACTCCCTCGAAATTGTTTGAGTAGTTATTTCGATTTTGACAACAGAAGGTAAATGGTAATGCCACATTCAAAAAAGACATATCAGTATATAACTAATATTTTGTTCATTTACCTTTTTTTCGAGGGTAAAGAGTTGTTGTGATTAACTCAAAACAATAAGGGAAAATATTTCTTAATTTCATTATCCTCAAGCCAACAATGTTTAAAAATTAAAGACCATTTAAGGTTGTAAAATTCGGTTATCTTAATAGGACATCAGTGCACTGCAATGTTTATATTTAATTTGGATTTTTATTAAATCGACTGATAATCTTTAACTCTTCCTTGTATTTGATCACAAACAGTTTGTTTATGCTGTTGTAATATCAAAATACCGAAGTTATTGTATATTTACTTTCTGTAGAGGTCCATTTCGACAACTTCAATGTCTCTTCAATGCAGATAAGATCAAAACCTTAGAAATCCAGAGGTTGAAAAAAATATAAAAGCTGATAGTGGACAAAGCATCGAAAGTATTTAAATGAATGCCAAAATCAGATAAGGACAGAGCTCTGCATGAATGAGATACTTCTTATTATTGAACAAAATTTTCAAATGTAGATACTGTTGGTTTTCAAATAAAATCGGTAATTATGACAAATGTTATTATTCCATTGGCTAATTTCATTCATTCAAATAATACCAACGAAGACTTTGATAATCATGGCAAATCCTTATCATTCAATTTGTATATTACTTTGAATTATGACCAATTTCAGTGCGGTTGCAAATTCAAAGCCAGGTTAATTTGATGGATTGAACTCCCGATTACTGGAAATTTTCCCATATTTCTAAATTGTTTGCACAATTTGGTAAAAATCAACGGTAGTAGAATAGTAGAATTACAAAAATCAAAGTCCAGAGACGTTGAAAAAAAACATCAGACGACAAAATACGCGCTGATGAGTTTAAATTTATATCACAGAACCCTGTTGTTGGAGTTTTACAATTACAAAACCCCATTGGGTAGTCGTGATCCGCCAGCGTTGCTGACATAAGGGACCGACCATTTAACTTGAGGGGGGGGGGGGCTATGTTTTTTTTCTAAAAAAATATTTTGGATCTGATTTTATGTGAAAAAAATATTTTGGCTGCCAAAATGATGAAAAAAAATTTTCTGAATGAGGCTTTCTGCCCCAAAAAATAATGTTAATTTTGAAAAAAATTTTTGTTGATACGCGTGCAAAAAATAAATAAATTGTTTCGCGCGAAGCGCGAAAAAAATTTTCTGTCCAGAAAAATAAACCATAACCCCCCTTCAGTTTAAATGCTCGGTCCCTAATGGCATAAATTATTGCTGATAAACTTTATTGAGAACAATAAAATCCATCATTGTAATTTGAATTCTTCTCTTTGATCCAACTCTACTACAAGAAAAAAGTCGTTTAATAAATGCATTTAATATAACAAAATTGGAGACCGAAATAGAATTATCAATTGTGATAAAAACAAGTAGTTTAAAAAACAAACAGACTTGAAACGTGCACTACTTGTTCCATCATATTTAATAAAAAGAATCAATGAGCAAATCGTACGCCCGTGTCCTTTTTTATGCCTTCATGAAAATGAAGTAATGTATTGGAAATAATACCTGAATGAAATCCCTTACATCTCATTCATTTGAATTCTTACATATATTTTATCTACGGTTAAAGAGCGACATCAAATATTGTGAAGAGACCTTCCCTACTAGTGCTGTCAATCAGATGTTGATTCCGAAAATGAAGAAAATGAACAGATTTTCAGCAATATCTCAAAGATCTGAAAGACCAAAATACTGTCATAGCATCAAAACATTAGAATTTTTGTTTTCTGTATTGCTCTATATAGATCCGTCTTTAGCTGATTTTGGCTTTTCTAATTAGATCCAATTGGTAATTTGTATTTCGATTTGATTTCTAAATGTTTTGATATGATATTTACTGAAGAACCATAAGTTGTCAAATGATCATTTGCAGAATCTAAATTCACAGTATCTTTGCTATTTTGTTTTTAACTACCACCTGCTTATCAGAAAAAAGTTTTCTTTCTAAAGACTGTGTAGGACACCGATACATACTACCGATCTCAACAATAGATTTACTAAGGATAAAAAATCCTTATATGTTTGAATTTCTGATCGACAATTTTTTTGTCGAGTATGGCGGGTTTTTTGGTATTCAAGTTGGTACCAATTGTGTAAATCTACTTCTCGGTTTGTTTAAGTGGAGTTTTTTGCCGAAACTTCTAAAAGATAAGAAAAGGCGCATTGTCACCTTTTGATATATTGACGTTTTCCTAAGAATACCCGTATTTATATGATATCAAATTATATTAGTACATTCAGACACATACATGTGCTATAAGTGGTCATATAACAATATATATCATAGTCAACTAGAAAATAAAGATGCACATACCATGTGGCGCTTACCGTTACCCTTGTGTCCATGTTAATCTTTCTGTAACATGGATTATGAGTGCTTTGTTCTCAACCAGATCCCAAATAACTAAATACCGAAGTTACTGCGAATTCAGGTTCTGCATATGCACATTCCGACAACTTGCGTCTTTTCAGTGCAGATAAAAAATAAATATTTTGAAGATCATAAACTCAAAAATGTGTAAATCCTAAAATGATTTGATTTGATCTGCATTGAAGAGACATAA
>MJUU01004322.1:0-30571 GCA_002080025.1 Modiolus philippinarum | reverse complement strand
TTCGACACTATCTAAGTAATCATATTAGTTGGTTCAATGCATGATAACATTTTTGTGCGGTTATGCAAACCTGTTTGTGTTTAACTAAGAAAACGATAATTACAAATGACCTACATTAAACTACACGATTATACACATAAACGCTATGTCGACTGACCGCGTACTCTGGACAAAACACAGCCGAATGATGTATTGATTTTTCATGTTGTATAAAGTTTACATGGCGTTTTCGGAGCGAAAACCTTTGAAAATGAATGCAAATACAATATTTCATATAAATTACATGTTATTCCAAGTATAGATGTATTTCACATTTTAATTTTTTACTGTAAATATCAGGCTGAAATTAGTTGTGTAGGGCGGACATGGTTATTTAGCAGGTGGTTAATCAGCCATTTACATCCGCATAACCGCACAAAAATATTATATATCTAAGAAGTAGAAATATGAACTCATTTTGGATGTTACAATGATGGTGGTGATGGATCGATCAGTGGGACTTCAAGTATCATTTTGCTGTAGTAGAGATAAAATTCTCACAAAATTCTCACAATAATTTATTCAAAATAACTGTTAAGGATCCATGGTGACTTTCAAAATGTATCAATTTAATCCTATAGGTAATCAGATTCATGCGATTTATAGTTGAGATCTCAACCATTTCATATTACTTAATACTTGTTTTTATGAATTTAAGGTATCGTAACTTTTCAAATAACTAGCATTTTGCGTGAATCCTAAAATCAGCCTAGATGGGCTGTTGAAACTCTACCGGTAGTTCAAATCATTCAAAAGAAAAAAAATGTACATTAATTTATAGAGTACTAGTACGCACGATTTTTTTTCACAAAAGAAGACTCTTTTGTTTCGTTTAAAACAATTGCAGATAAAAAAAGTTGCTTTTTGTCGGGCACTCAATATAGTCTTGTTTATTCAAAAGGTATTTTAGTCGGAAAAGCCTTGTCGTTTTATGATACTTGCGTTTATAGTGAAAGGGGGAAGCTCAAAGAAACCATTCAAACTGTTATTATTTTTACGAAATGTGGGACCTTAGGTCTCTATGCATGTATATGTATAATTTTGTCGACAATGTGTACGGATGTAGATTATTTATTCTTTTCACAAATGAAATGCAAATAAATGTGACATTCTTCTTTCATAATTGATGATGTTGTTATACCAAATATTTCAATTGAAATTTCATATGTAAGAAGGCTTGATATCATAGTCAACGGAAATTATGTCCTTAGCTAGCTGTCAGTAACAGCGAGCATTTGTCCGGACATTACCTGTGTGTATTGTCTTCATGTTTTATGTACTTCATTGTAAGGGTACTCGTCTTGATAAGTTGGACTTTTTTCTAGTTTGATTTTTACTGTGAGTCTTTTTGTGTATTTATTTTTAGCCATTCACCACACATAGGGGGAGGGTTTGGATCCAAGAAAACGAGTTTAATCCCACCGCAATTTTTGCGCCTGTCCCAAGTCAGGAATATGTTGGTCATTGGATTGTCCTTGTCTTCTTATAAAATTTTAGTTTCTTGATATTTGAGTTATTGGATGTGGTTTGTTTCCATTGATTTATTCACTTTTTTACCTTTTCGGGCTTACTGTATGGTGTGAGGTTCCTCACTGTGTTGAAAACCATATGGTGACCCCTAGATGTTTTGTTTTTTGTCGTTTTAACCTGGATAAGGGATGTTGTCTCCTTGGCATTTACCCCATTTCCTTTCTTTTTCATATTCTAAATACTTCTATTTTTTTTTCTATTTATAAAACACGATAAAGTATTAAACAATCCTCGAATTCTGTTTGTAATCATACTTTAAAATTGTCTGCACTTCATCACTGCAAAACTGGTCAATCTGAGAAAATTTCTTATTATTTTAAGATTTTTCTGTCCGGCAGAGGATTGTGACTGATAACTTGTAAACGAAATAACATACTGCTTTCAAACTTGGCATGTAAGTTGTTCACCACAAAACTCAAGTCAAGTTCGATTTGGGATTCAGAGGTTCTTGTGGTTTTAGGGTTGTGCCCCTTGAATCTCTGCAATTTTGCAAATATTTGGATTTCCGACTGATAACTTGTTAATGAAATGACATACTGTCTTCAAATATAGTATGCAAGTTGTTTACTACAAAACGCAGACAAACTTTCATTTTGGGTCCAGATGTACAGATGGTTCTGGAGTTATGCCCTTAGAAACTTTGACATTTGTC
The DNA here is from genome assembly GCA_002080025.1 of Modiolus philippinarum. NCBI lineage: Eukaryota > Metazoa > Mollusca > Bivalvia > Mytilida > Modiolidae > Modiolus > Modiolus philippinarum. The sequence goes on along the minus strand of MJUU01004322.1, from coordinate 28,350 downwards.
CATCCGGCTTTCCCCTGAAGGTTTCCGACTGATAACTTGTGAACGAATACATCGGCAAACGAATACCGAAGCAAGATTGAGGAAAGGAAAAATTCTGAAATCATAAATCCAAAATCACGGCAATTCACAGCAATACGAATAGAGACAGTAACAAAGACATAACAAATAAACAAACATGAACAAGAATGCCACAAAACTAAAGCACTAGCAGTGTGAACTCCTATAAAAATTGAGGTATCATCAGGTGCTCCGGAAAAGTAAGCATGATCCTCTCCTCGCGTGGCATCCGTCACACTGTCAGTGAAAAGTCCGGTTTTGTCACAGTCGGTGTTAGTCAGTCCTGTAACAAACTCTGGATCTACCCAAAGATATCTGTTTTCATTTGAAATGAGATACTGCTTTCAACTTGGTACGTAAGTTGTTTACTACGAAATTCATGTTGAATTCGATTTAAGGTCCAGAGGTCCTTGTTGTTCTGGAGGTATATGCCCCCTGAAACTTTGAAATTTTGCAAACGTTTTGGTTTCCGACTGGTAACTGTGAACGAAACGACAAACTGTCTTTAAACGTGGCATGTACATGTAAGTTGTTTACCACGAAATGCAGACTAAGTAACATATCGGGTCCAGGGGGCAAAGTGGTTCTGGAGTTATACCCCTTTAACTTTGAAATTGTTCAAATGATTAGGTTTCCAATTGATAACTTTTAGATCTTATCTGTACTGAAGAGACAGAAGTTGTCGAAATGCGCATGTGCAGAATTTAAATTCACAGTAACTTCGGTATTTAGTAATTTGTAAACGAAATTAATATCTTCAAGCATGGTATGTAAGTTGTTTACCACAAAAAGTCAGATCAAGTTTCACTTGGGAACCAGAGTTCAAAGCGATCCCCTTGAAACTCAAATTTTTCGAAATTCTTATATTTCTCAATGATAACTTGACGTGAAAGACTTTGCATACTTACTTTAAATTTGGTAGGTAAGTTGTTTCTCACCAAATTTAGGACCAGTTCGATTTAGGGAGGTTCTAGAGGTTCTTGATTTTTTTTTCAAAATAAGTGGCGAGGTAAAGTGTAGTGCTCTATAACTATTTTTTTTCTAATTTTAGACCATAAAGATACATGGATGTAGCATTGTTCAATATAGGATCTGTTAGTCTCGTCATGTGACTCACGAGAAATCACGATAAACAGGAAATAGACCATATCCGAGCTGTGGTATCAGGATTTACCTGACCACTTTTTAACACTTCACAGTATAGAAAACGTCACGTCACAAAGCCTACAACGTCATTAAACTGGTCACATAGGGCGGACATGTTTGTGACGTAGGGCGGACAAACAACAAGTGGTAAATCTAAATACCAGAACTCGGATATGGCCTATTCGAAAACGTTTCCCGCCAAAACATGACGTCTGAAGATTATGACGTCCAAATTTTTGTTTGAAACGTCATATATCGCTATTTAAAATGTAACTCCCGGGTACAATTTTTGATCCCGGAAGTTCCAAAATTGTACGAGACTTACAGACCCTATTTAGTAAGTGAATTCCGTTAAAACCGTTGCTAAGGACCGTCTTGAACTATGAGGTAGGAGTGTTTGTTCTTTTTTGAAGGCCTGATGGTGACTTCAAGATGAAGAACAACAATAAAAGCGTTGTTCCATTTCCTTTATTTTACCATGTTTTTGGAGGGATTTTGTCCCATGTTCATTTACTCCATATTCCTTTATTTGTTCAGTATGGAATTACATTTTGTATTTACCCATATTTTCTTATCCTAAACACATAATTATAAACAGTATTTACTGCAGCTGCAAACCAAGTTTACGTACAACATCGAAAAGGCAAGAAACTATAACACAATAGAATCAAAACATGACGCAACTGCAAAAAGAAATTGTGTGTGACTGATAAGAATCAAGAGAAGCTTACATTGTACTCTGTCGGTGTACCTGATCTCTTCCATTGGTTTTATATTAGGTCTGTGTTTTTCATCTGTGTGTGTGTGTGTCTGTGTCTTCATTTTCTGGTCTTTTCCGTACTCATGTTATGTCTTTATTTCTTTGATGTTGCTCGTTTTAGACTGACACTTCGGTTATCACTTACTTTGCACACAAACGTTTAAAATTAATGTTAAGCATTGATATTCAGCATTCTGCCTCAAAACTAACCTTTGAGCTATATGCAAGTGATACACAGTACTCACACGTAGAAAACTGATCAATTGCCGTTTGAAATGAAGTGATGACCAAATTTAAAATTTATTTAGTATAGGATGTTATTCCGTGTTGTAGAAAAGTCGACAGCAGTTTCTTGGAGTTTTTTCCCTTTCACTTTAACCGGGAGACAAAATTAATATTTTCCTATTTTATATATATTTATTTTTAGTTTGACAGACTATACTTAGTGAATAAAAATAAGTAAGAATGTAAGTTACTTTTAAATGATTTACACCATTTTCACTTTGGATGATGTAGCAAATCGTTCTTAAAACGACTGTTAAATAGAGTTGATCAAGAAAACATGCTACATAAACGGAGAGATGTTTCACATTTGACCTTAACTGATGCCCCAAAATAAAAAGCGAATCAAAGTGAATTTGAAAAGTTTCAAATTTTCAATCACAATTATATCGTTATACTGTAAAAGGGGATATTTTCGCATGGTTTCAATTTCGCGATTTTGATTTCTAAACATATTCGCGAGATTTTATTTTCGCGAGTTTCACTGATGTTTTGTTACATATGTAACGAAAACAAATTTACGCGAGGGAGAAATGTTCGCGAATATGTGTCAATCGCGAAATGAGCGAAAATTTGCCCGTTTACAGTATAGAATCAGAGGACGTCAAATGTTAAAATTTTTAGTCACACTTACCTCGTAATGCAAAGCTTCTCCTTTCCTCTACTTTGTTTGTTTGGAAATGACCGATAAGAAAAAGAAAACGCAATTGAATGCAGACTGGTACATTTACTCCATATCCTTTTATTCATTATTTCTCATAGTCAAAGTTAACTCCTTGACCGCCTGATTAATAAAAAAATTCCGTTTCAAATGATCATTAAAATGTTCGTAATAAATTATCAAAAACAATACACTCAAATGGTACATATTCGTTTTACACTTTTGCAGAAGATATATTAAATACAGCAGAAATTGCTAAAAAAGATGTTGAGGTTTCTAAAAAGAAAAATGCAGCCTCACAAAAAAAATTGAAATAAAACATAAATAGATAAATATGAAAGTCTATTTTTTGATAAATTGAAATCTTTAACTATTAACAAAAAGCTCTATTTTTACAGCAAACTTAAGACAAACTACATTATAGAACCTTATATTGAAAATTCAAATTTTGAAAACAGACAATTAATTGTCAAAATGAGAATAAGTGACCATTGATTAGAAAGAAGTATATATGATAAAATAAACAGAGAACAGCGCTTTTGTAAACAATGTAGCAAAAATTTGATTGAAGTTGAGCAACATTTCTTTTTCTTTTGTAAAAAATGAATCATTAAGAAAAGAATTATGAATCCACAATTCGTGGAAAACAATACAACTAAATTTTAAGAAAATATTTTGTTGTCTTATTGTCTTATGCGCCTTTCATTCAAAAGTCACTAGCACCGAGGAGAGTGGACTCAACATAGATGCAAATTTTTTTATTTTTCTAAATGTATATATGTTTTATTGTTTAATTGTTTGTGTCTTGTATGTATGCTGTCAACCCAAAAGAGTAAAAAATAGCATTAATAAAGATTATATAAAACAGTTAATATATACGGCAAACGAATACCGAACCAAGAACGAGGAAAGAGGAATTCTAAAATCATAAATCCAAAATCACGGCAATAAATATCCAACACGAATTGAGACAGTATGACAAAGACAAAACAAACAAAAATTAACAAGAACGTCACATAACTAAAACTAAAATGTGGGAATATTACTGCTCAAAAATGGGAAGCTCATTATTGGAAAGTCGAAATATTCACGCTTGTCGTGAAGTTTCGTTTACAGACGTCCAGAGTTTTCAATGTAGAGGTATAGGTCCAGGTATGATGCTGATGATGATGTATTAGTCGAGTTCATTTTGGTATATAAGATGAAGGTTATCCTTAAATTGAGGATTGTTCAATGAAAGAACATCATCTATATAATGGAAGCTAAAATTAAAGGACTTGGCTAGCTTAATGCCTTTTTTATGAACTAGCCCTTGTATGGACCTAGCTTCATACGAATAAAGAAACAAATCTGCTAAAAGTGGCGCACAATTAGTCCCCATAGGTATCCCTATTTTCTGTTTGAAAACTTGCCCTCTAAATTCTGCAAATATTATATCAATAAAAAATTCCAGCATTGCGATGACATCCTCCTCTGTATATTTTTTGTGTGAATAAGTATGACGTATAACAAAATATGCCCCATCTTTACCTATCACTAAATATGAATATCTTCTTTCACCCTTTTTAGTACAGAACGACTTATGTATTAAATCCCGCAGTACTGACTTTAGCTATCGTGTGGAAGAGTAAAATAGAGAGTAGAAAAATCAAATGTTTTGACACTGTTGCAGTGACTGAGTTCATCTTCAGTTGAAGATAGATATTCTAATAAGTCTTTTGAGTTTTTGAGAATCCACATCTGATTCACTCCATTTGTTGAGTATACTTTATCACTATATATCTTTAGGCCATCTTTGACTGCAGTAAGAAATGAAGTTTGTAGCTTAGAAAGGGGTTTTGCTGTGCATTTGGCAGACCAAGCAAAGCATCTCTGTTTGTAAGGGCATTTATGTAATTTAGGTACCCAGTAGATACAAGGCAGGTTGTTGTTCTCTTGATACATATACCAAAGGAAGACAATACTGATTTGTGATTGTTTAGTATGACCTCCTTTGGTATGGTTAAAAATGTTTGTTTGTGAGGTTGCTAAATGAATTGTCAATGCTCATCTCCTTCATTAAGCAGTCAATGTAGTGTCTTTTGCAGATAAATGTGATTTTGTTTTAGGCCTTGTTAGCTGGTACCATGAAATAATTGTCATGAAGGAAGAACAATGTTTTTTCTACCTCGAGATCATCGAATAAGCTTTCTGAATTGGGGTTCATGGTTGTCTTTAGGCGCCTCATTTGAGCTAAAATCAATGACTGAATGGACCTGATCTAGTCGGACAGTGTTTCAACTCTTTCCTTCTCTCTCTTTGCCCATTGTTTGGTATATTCCTCAACTGCGCTGCGTTCGTCCATCAGTATTTTAAAGTTATGTTTCCAATTCATGGGTTGGTGTGCACGATATTTTTAGACCTTTTGTGAAGAGATCACGTAGTTTCTCATTGTTTACGATGTTGAGGTCCCTTGTTATAACGTGACCAGCAGGAGCGCACTAGTACTTAAATGGGGAATTGAGACAAGAACAATCAGGTGGTTTTGATTTGAAGTCATCAATTTGGACATCCCGCACTACCAATAGATATCAGTCCCTTGTGGAGAATTTGAAGTATTGGTCCGATCTGATTCCTTTTTACTTAAGACAGTGATGAACATTTCTCTTCACTTGCTATTGCTATTGACTGCTGTTGGATACTACCAAAATAGAAAGGGAGGTTAGGCGCACCACAAAACCATTTTAACCCAACGATTAACAACTTTAAAAATATTCCTCATCGGTCCATATGTTAAGCACGAAACCTGGAGCTAAACGGGCGCAATCTTTGATCACGAAAATATGTTTACAATAAAATTGAAAAAAAAACAAAAAAACTATAAACTGATTTCCACAGCTGTATTATAACTACCAAGATTTATTTTTAAAAAGTTAAAAACAAAATATCTGGCTTAGTGTTTAACAAAATAAGCCAAAATGTACAAATACAAGTTGTACTTCAATAATGAAACAGTAATATAACCCAGAGTCAAATAAAGCACCTTCTATCTGTGGTGTGGCGAAATTCTCCAAATCCTTCATCTTAAATACCATAGAATTACACAAGGATTTGGGTTCATAAAAGTATGTATGGGAAAATGACCCTAACCAAATGAGGTTATGAATATGGGTAATAACAAAGTAATGGAGTTGTCAAGACCCGAAGTCCACGAGACTAAAAGACAAATTTTGTGGAAACCACCGGAGAAATTGTCGATAGCAATTTCCTGACTTGGTACAGATACTAGATATGGGTTTCTAAAAGTATTGTTAATAAATGCAAATAAATGCAAGAATATAACCAAATATAGAAAGAACAAACGATGGGGTGATTGTGCACACTGCAACACCAAAAAGTACTCACTTTCCAATCCATGCCAAATAGTAAAAAATATTATTTAATAATTTGAGAAACTTTCAAGTACAAACATATCAAAATCTGTAACATAAATAAAAAAGGCAAATTTTTAGATACCAAATATGGTATAATAATTATAATATTTATCACCTACAATTTATAGGTAGTTCAGATAGTTATCTGCTTCCATAATAAGAAATTAGACTTGTTATCTAAAAAAAAATAGATTAAGGATAAATTGACATCATTAAAAATTACAATTTGTCCACTTCTGGTATTTGTTTTCTTCGCATTTACCAGTTTTATCAAGAGCTAAGGAAAAACTGGTTCAACTTATTTGGAGGTACGGCTTTTTAACCACTAATTACAATTAACAACGACGAAAATTTATGAGAACTGCAAAAACAACGAAAATTTGAAATTGCCGTGCACCTACGTGCATTCATGAATCTATTTGAAACTTTGCAGCTGAAAAGTATAGGTTGTAATTTCAATTCAACACTTAACGTGCGTCTTCATGCACCATATCATTATGTATTATATATATATTATAATCATATATTATATCATTATGCATTTGTGCAATGAAAAGTGATAAATTGTCGAATCTATACAAATCAATGCTTAGTAAGACAAAGAAAGATAACTCTAATCTTTCTGCAAACACATTACAAACCACAAATGAAATATAAGCTGACTATAAAAGTAATAAGATGGAATATACATTGCATATATAGAACCATACTTAAAAAAATTAAAAAAAACACAAAATTCAGTAAGGGCACACAATTACAAAATCAGCCCTAGAGGTAAAACCAATGTGATGAAAGTGTCATTAATAATTGTACTTTGTCTTTCCATTCTGAGTGAACAGTTTGTGAAAGCATACATTCATTTAAAATTTAAAGTCATCAAATACGGTGGTCGAGTTTGACGCGTAGATCCACGTGGATTTTAAACAGGTTTCCTGAACATATGATTCATCATTACTACTAGAAGTTAGCACAGATTTTTTTCCCTGCACAATAATCCTGAATTTATTTATTTATACCAGGTTCATCCTACAACTTTTTCATTCTTGCTATTTGCACTATTGAGAGCGTGACCACTCCGTGTAGTTTCATAGGACTCCACAGCAGAGGCTTGCATCATCATAACGATCATCATCATAACGCTCGGACGGAGCACTTACACAATCATAACCAGTAGTAAAACTTACTGGTTTAACAGAACTCAGTCGTCCTCATCACTATCCTCATCACGAGCTTCTGGATCTTCTACTTTTGTGAGATTTACGGCTTTTATAGAGGAATAGGCTTCGTTTTTATGTTAGCATAACCACTATCTGTTCTATTAAAAATGCCCATCGGAAGTAAAAGATTTTATGTAAGATCTTTTTCTTACCAAAATTTCATTTTCAGGCTTCATTTCGAAAGCAAGAATTTCCTTTTTAGATTGATTTTTGACAACATACAAGTCATATTCTCCCTCCACTGTGTGAAAATTGAGATTTTTCATATGCGGATTTCATTTTCTTTTAAGTCCTTTACATATTTTGGCAATGATTGTTTTTGAGTTTCAGAGTTCAATCCAGACGTGACATCGACAGGCAAACGAGGTTCTCTGCCAAACATGTGGAACAATGGAGATTGACGAATGCTATTTTAAGCATGTAGAAGTGTTGTAGTGTGAACTGTCCAATTTGACCTTTTTCAGATTCCAAAGTACTAATCATATCAATGAATGTTCTATTAAACGTTGCATTACCATTACCAATTGCGTAATATGGCGTGGTCGCTGATTTGAAACAATTGTAATGGATAAAACTTCCTTTATTAGTTACGTTTCAGAATTTGCTCTCTGATCCGTATGTATGTATTAAGGTAATGTATAGTATTTTACAATATGATTTTGTTTAACGATAATATTATTTATTGCACAAATATCACTGTTAACAATTTACATGATAGACCAGTGCTCTAACAGGCATCCCTGTTAATTAATACAATATATGCCAGGGAGACATACACTTCAACTAAATTTCTAAAAGTTTTAGTTATATACAAGTTTCCAACATAGTTTTTCCGTAATTGTTTTACAATTGACATGAACGAAAAATTTGTGTATCTGTGTATTTAGTATATTCAGCTAAAAATTTAACAGTTTGATTTTGTACAATATTTTGCAAAAAATGTCCACCTTAAACCTTGACCTTCAATAAACATAAACACTAATTTGATTGGCTGTCCTCTTTTAACCTTTACTCCAGTATATGCAGTATGTGGTCTGTTGGGGGTTTCTTCAAAAAATTGGTTATACAAAGAAAGATAACTCTAGTGTAACTTGACACTTACTTCAGTAATTGTTCATATAGTCTGTTTCAAAATCATGAAAATGGTTTATCTGAAATAAAAATGAAAGAACATATTTTTACATGAATTTATCTGTGGTATTTCCATATAATGATATATAAAAGATGTCCCTGTAATATGAATCTCAATGTATGTTAAATAAAGTTTGGTTTTTGAAGTAAAAAATTGGCGGAGGGGGGAATACTGATAGAAAGAAAAAAAAATAATAAGGTAAATAATAATAATAATCATAATAATAATAATAATAAAAATACTACTACTAATAATAATAATGATAATAATAAATAAATAGTAAATTATCACTACTTGCATCCACCTTTCAATAAGTTTAAGGGAAAAAAAGAAGCAACCAATCAACCAATTAGCAGTAGTAGCAAAAAATAAATGTGGAAGCTAGCAAATAAGATAAACTGTTTTAGGCAAAAAGTTGAGTTTTAAAGATGGCAATTTCAACAACTCATGTATGTTCAGTGCAGATAAGTTCTAAATATTGGAAAGTTGCATATCAAAAGATTTAAAGGGGGGGGGGCCTTAGGTTGGAAAATATTTAAAATTCTTAGGGGTTTTTACGAAAATTGGGTTCCGGGCCCGCCTTATGGAAAAATTATGGGTCGGGCCCCCCTTAGCAAAAAGTTTGGATCCGCAACTGGTTTAAATGCGGACAGAGAATAAATAAATAATCGAAAGACCAAAATTGCATAAGCCAAAATCAGCCAAGTTAAAGCATATGCATTCTTATACAGTTATAGCACTTACATTATCTTTAATAGTCCTTCCATATAGTCGGCATCCAGTTCCTCTTGGGTCAATTTATATGTTTTTTTTTTCTGTCCAGTTTTTGTTTGATGGGATCCCAATATGCTACCTGTAAAAAAGATATCAATCAGTTATTACGTGAAAAACTGTAACTGTCTTCTACAAGTAATTCTTTTGCTTGTGCCATTGAAAACTTATAAAGAAAGCAGGATTGATAAGTAATGTAAAGGAAAGGTAACAAACAACATGTACAATTATGCTTTTATAGATTATGTAGCCAAAGATCACATGAAATACACAGTCACATACAACATATACAATTATTGTTTAAAGGATTATATAGTCCAAGATTGACATGAAATACACATACAAAACACAGATAAATTAATCATTAGTTGAAAAGTAGCTATATCTCAAGATTTGACATTGTATTTAGTTCTGATCTTATAATGTACATTCATAATTATTTCAGTGTTTTCGGTCTACGTGATCAATTTTGAAAACAAAATATTGTTTGAAAAAAATCTTTGGGTTTTTTTCAAAACTTCATTTATAATTATTATGTTGACAATTTAAAACAAAGGAAAGAAGTAAAGAAAAGATAAGTAATTATCATAGTTAGAGTGGAAAAGGGAGATAACTCAAATTAGGAATACGTGCATTTAAAAGTAATGATTTTAAATACTATATGTTAAGAGAACTTGGAAAAGTCAGAGTTTTAGTGTACAACTGATAAGTTGAAGAAGTCATGAAATATTAATAACCATTTTTATATTAATATTGTGACAACAATTATCATATACCCATCAAGCACATACATGTGATTTTGAAATTGATATTTGCAGGTTGAAATAATAATTACCTAGAGTTTACAAATATAAAATATTTCTTTGAACATTGAGAAAAAAAACAACTTCTGTTTAACACACATTCTTCACACATATTCTTAGTACAACTGACCATTTTACTTGTATACTTGTATACTTGACTGTTAGTCCCCAAGGGTATTCACCAGCCCAGTAGCCAGTGCTGGCCCGAAAACCGATTTAATTTTGAAAATAACAAATCTAATTTTTTGTTCAAAACTAAGGAGTATCTACCTCGTGCAAAAAGCTCCTGGCTTCTCATTTAGACCATATGGGTTATTTNACTTCTGTTTAACACACATTCTTCACACATATTCTTAGTACAACTGACCATTTTACTTGTATACTTGTATACTTGACTGTTAGTCCCCAAGGGTATTCACCAGCCCAGTAGCCAGTACTTTGGTGCTGGCCCGAAAACCGATTTAATTTTGAAAATAACAAATCTAAATTTTTGTTCAAAACTATGGAGTATCTACCTCGTGCAAAAAGCTCCTGGCTTCTCATTTAGACCATATGGGTTATTTATTCTCTGTCAGCTTACATACATGTACATCTTACGGTTTATGGTTTTCAAAATATTTTTATTTTATCTGCACTGAAGAGACATAAGTTGTCGAAATGGCCATATGCAGAAAATAAATTTACATCACTTCGGTATTTAGTTATTACATCATGTTTTAATGCTGTAATGCTAAAATGTCTATTTGTATTATTTCAACCATTTTTCCAAATCATAAAAGAATTCTGTCAAACCAATCACTCAACAGCAAAACACCTAAAAATATGCACACAATATTGCAGAAAAGTCCTATAATCACATGTATGACTTGTAGAAAGGAATAATTTATAGAACCTTTTGCTTTAAAGAATGTAACAAAAAATTTCTGGGAAAATAATTTTGCATTTACTGAAGTAAGTGAAAGGGTGGTAATGTTATAAAATTGTGTGCTTGAGGAAGGTCTGTATCCAAGGTATGATTAATACCCTACAAGTTCCTGTTGTCTTTTTGTAATACAAAGCGATCCCATTGTATTCAGCTAGTTTCCCATTTCCCTCATCCCAAGTATGAACAATCTTTTTTCCGGTATATGATTTTGGTGGAGTTGTTTTTGGGTTTACAGTTTCTATACTTTCTGTAGGCGGTGAAATGGTTGCAGATGGTGATTGTGTTACTGACACTAAGCATGATGATGTCAATGATGCCATAGATGCATGCACAGATGTTAACAACGGGGATGAAAAGTCATATACAAATGGTGGTTCTAAAGATGAACTAGGTGATGCTGATGATGACAATATGGTGGTTGGTATCTACATGTCACGCTGCATTGTATTACCTGTTATAGTTGATGTTACCAATGTAGACTTATATGTTGATGTTGAAGTTGTTGATGTAGATAATGGGTGGAATGCAGAATGGAATGTTGAGACTGTTGTTGTAAATGTTGTACATAATGATGATGGTAATGCCTGGCATGCAGAATGTGATAAAGACAATGTTGAAGATGTTGATGCAGCTGATGTTGGATATCTTGATGCAGATGACATTGATAACATGGATGTTCATGACGATTGTGGAAATTGTTGGAATGTGGACTGTGATTTTGACGTTGAAGACAATGTTAAAGATGTTGATGATGCCCATGTAGATGATATTGAAGATGTTGATGAAGATGATGTTGACAATGATGACAGAGGTTGACGTTGATGCAGTTGGAGATGTTGATGACCACAAAGAATAATGCGGGAATTCAGAGTGTAATGAAAACAAAGGAGGCAATGTTGAAGATTTTGATGTATAGGCAGTTGAAGATATTGGTAACCTTGGAGATGTTGATGTTGATGTAAAGTGCTGAAGTGCAGACTGTGATGAAAACAATGGAGGCAATGTTGAAGATGTCGAAGCAGAAGACACTGAAGATGTTGATGACTTTGATATTAATGGAAAATGCTGTAATGCAGACTGTGATGAACATAATGGAGACAATGTTGAAGGTGTTGTTGTAGAAGCAGTTGAAGATGTTGATGGTGTTGGAGATGATGATGTAGATGAAGTTGGAGATGTTGATGCATTTGAAGATGTCGATGACCACAATGGAAAATGCTGGAATGCAGACTGAGATGTAAACAATTGAGACGGTGTTGAAGATGTTGATGTAGGAGACGTTGATGATGTTGATGCGGAAGAGGTTGATGTCAATGCAGAAGATGTTGAAGATGATAATGAAGAAGTCGTTGATGTTGATGCAGAGGATGCTGATGGGGAAGAGGTTGATGTCAATGCAGAAGATGTTGAAGATGACGATGAAAAAGTCGTTGATGTTGATGCAGAAGACGATGCCGAGGAGGTTGATGTCAATGTTGGAGATGATGAAGAAGTCATTGATGCTGATGCAGAAGATGTTGATGCAGAAGACATTGAAGATGTTGATGCAGATGGAGTTGAAGTTAAACATGTTGAAGATGTTGAGTGTGTGGATAGTGATTGACCAGATACTTCATTTTCCAAAGTTATTAGAATTTTTAAATTATTTATCAACGTCTCTAAAGGTTCGGACAGTTTAAAGAGAGATTTAGTTGGTGCTTGCTCCTTCAAAATATCTTTTCTGTATTTAATTTGAGTTTTTTCTGCTTCAATTTTGTCTTTTTGAAATTGTAAATTGTTCAAAAATGTTATCATTTGATCAATGGTATTCCATTTCCCTCTACATTTCTCCATAATTTCGTCCATTTTTTTCATTCTGCTCAGCTCTCTCTCTTTTCTCTTTAATTTCTCTCTTTCTGTTTTCTATGATCATTTTTTGCTCTTGTAAAAGTTGAATGTGTTTATCTGTTTCTTTCTGCTGTTCCTTTTCAGACAATTTTCTAGCATTAATGATGATCTGAGATTTGTCCTCCTCTGATTTTCCTTTAAGCCAATCAGATGTATTATTGTTACTGTATAAAAGTTTAGAGTTTGAAGTAGACGTAGACATGTTAGGCGAAATTACTTTTTGTCTGTCAAGGTGTACCATTAAACGTTCTAAACCAATATTGTTATATGGAGTTGATTTTGCTTCTTCAAATAATTGAGTTGTTGGATTGTTATATTTTTTAGATGGAAGATAATCGCCAAATAATTTTATACATTTGTCATGCAAGCTGGTACTCATTTTCTGTATGGTTGTTAACAACAAGGATTCGTCTGTTTTGTCTTCAGTGTGTAACGATGGCATGATGTTGGCTTCCACAGATCCCTCTTTAATGTTGCAAGTATCATCATCAAAAATTTTATATTGTGGATGGAGAATTTGGAATGGTTCTATAGAAAGTTCCTTTAATTTATCGATGATACGGTTGTAAATATGTCCAAGTTCTAATGCAGATTTGTCTGACGCAGCCATTTTAAAATATGGTGTGGTAATTTTTAAACAGAAAAGTCCCAAAGCCTTGCAGATTGACAGTACTATTTTATTTCTCAGCATGATAAGAATTTCAGACTGAAGAAGGTTGATGTTGGTCTAAGAAGTTGTTAAATATCCGTTTACTGTATCACATAAATAAAATGTTCCAGCTGCATTGAAAAAAGTGTATTAAATCTGTTTGCTTTAAATTTCATTATTGGCAGTATATGAATATTTTTAATTTGCATTAATTGTCTCAGCAATAAAGGATCTCCACATTTATCATCAAAAAGTAATTTAGACATGCATCTTATAAGATTATGTGTATAGGATTCATTCTTTAATTTAATTGTTGAAAGATTTAATTTGTTTTCCTATGTGTTTCGCAACTTTTACGCATTCTTCGGAACATTGTAGGAGAGGATGAATTGAGCAATGGAATTCGTTGATTGTGCAATCTGTTGCATTGACAATATTACAAAGATTATGTACTGCATCTATTTTAAGTTCTGGTAATAATTTGTTAGTTTTTATTTCTGTTGCACTCCTGTCTGTCATGAAATTCTTAAATTGAAAAGAAAAACTTGTTGCGATCCTCCTAGCATGTCCAGTGTAGCTTCCTTGTATTTGTCTGCATTTCCAGCTGAAATTTCCGTTATTCCTAGAGTTAGTTCTTGAGTATTTGTATTAATTTTAGACCCATAAAAGTGATGTCCCTTTTTTGTAGTTGCATCTCTACATAAAGTGAAATTATTTTTTTCATCAATAGCTTCTTTCAGCTAATACTGTGATATCAAACCCGCTTCAATACCCATGTTGGAAATTGTGGCCGCAGATGGCATATGTTTAAGTTCTTCCCCAGTAAATATTTGGACAATTTCTTTTATAATAGGAGATATCTTGTGTCGTGGTACATTGTTAGAAATGCAGAAGTAAATGCTCTCTCTGACCTTTTCATTAAACGGTTTTCCCTTTTCATTCTCTTTTCTGGTCTCTGTGCTAAAATTCTTATTTTCTGTCGCTGTTACAGCCTGATCTTGCCAATATTCGATCTCTTTCCTTAATTTTGATTTTTCTGCGCCATTAATATTGCATTGCATACCTTTGAAATCATAAACCGGTTGAAGTGTTGAATTTTCTGGTTGTATCTGACTTGCTGTGCTGTAAGTTTTCAACTGTTTTTTCTTTACCTCCATTTTTGACATCAATGATTTTAAAGTAGATAATTTGGATTTAAGTTTTTCAATAGAAGCAGTTTTTCTTTTCAGTTTTCTAGTTAATTATGATTTTTGTATATATGATATATGATTTTTTTTTCTGTTGGCATAAATAGTCTCCATTTAAACGGTTTAATTCCTTTTGCAGTTTTTCCATTTCAACATTCTGCATGCTAGGCTGCCTTGAGACTGGAATTTTTAAAATTGAATTTTCAAAAGTCCTTATTTCCGCAATGTCCGAATTTTTTACCCTCTTATGCTGGTTTAGTAAGGACGTTAGCTTACTACTGATAGCAGAGAAATTGACATTTTTGTTTTCTTCTGGAAGATGGTGGCATATCCAGGAATATAAAATTCTGTGACTTCCTGATCGGTAATATTTTCGACTCTCTTGATGTAATCAAATTACAGCTTTGTTTGTTAATGTTCTGATATTAAAAGGTATTGGGGGTATTTGTGCCATCCTATATACTGTGAAGTATTTGAAATTTATATTCTAGTACTTCACACAAAGGGAAATATATATATTTTTATATTTTTATTCCATAAACATACATACATAGACAAAACAATACAAAACGAATACAGACATCAACAAACACCAGAAATAAATCTATTTGATGGGACAAATTGTTTTCAAGACACTTATTAATAAATAAACTGCTTAAATCTCATTTTTTTCTGGGTTGATGCCCTTGCTGGTGGACTTCAAGACTGGCCAAAAAATAACGATCAATGGAAAAGTTACAATAGCTCAAGTTTATAAATTTTCTAATATTAAGGATTATCTCCCTTGTGGAAAGCTGTGTTCTTTGCAGTTGGTAGTTATTTTACACCAAATCCGTTGACAAGCTATGGAAAGCTTAATTTACAACAAGAAGTATCCTTAGAAAAAAAATCCCATCAAAATCAGATGAAAAATAAAAATTTTACATATTTTGACTATTGGCAATTTTGGCCCCTTTGACCCCTGATAGCTTAAAGGGCAATAACTCTTGCAAAACTGGAAGAATATAATACCATGCACATCACCCCATGATCACCCTAATGTAATAAATGGTCCTGTAATGAATCCTTTATACCACACTGATTTAAGAACAAATTCCCATATTGACTTACCATAAGATTTAAGTAAATGTTTTGTTGATTGGCACAGTCTTTGTTGCATGAAACGTGTATAACTGTATATCTGAAAATGAAATAGATATCATAACTCCTAAATGACATTAAATATAATATAGGCATGTAATATTTTCATCATTGAATAAGTGTTTCACTTATAACAGCTGAAATTTGCATGTATTTTTCAAGGTGTAATTGTAACAGTGAATTCTTTCCACCCGTGTATTCTTTCCGCTTGGATAAAATACACTAGGCCAGAAATTCCAAGACATAAATACACTAGGCCAGAAATTCCGAGACATAAATACACTAGGCCAGAAATTCCAAGACATAAATACACTAGGGTATTTCTTCTGATGGAATAAACGCACTAGTGCCAGGTACTAGAGTATTTATGAGTATTTATGTTCCCGGACATTCTGCAAGCTACAAACAAAGTACGCTTACATAATTTGCAACATCATATACATTAAAAGGAGAGTGGCAGGTCAATAAAGTCTTGTGAAAACATTGATAACACTTTAATTTAACCACGAAATTAATCAGTTTACTGAATGAAATGATGAAACTAATGAGTATCTCCCTTGTGCAAAGCTCTGTCCTTAGCTGATTTCAGTGTCCCCTTTCTGCCATCCACATAATGTTTTCTCAATCAGCCTTTTAACATGTGTTGATATATGGTTTTCAAAAATTTCAATTTAATCTGCACTAAAGAGACATAAGTTGTCAAAATGGCCATCTCAAGAACTGAAATTTACTTCAACTTCAGTATTTGTTATTTTATAAATTCAGTATTAAATTTCAACAAATAAAAAAAAACAACACTGGTAATCCTATACCAACTTCCTAGTTTTCATGCCTTCGAAAATAAAAGATCAGTTTCAAAGTCAACAAGAAGACAAGACAGTAACTACTGAAATGTGTTAAAAAACTAAAATGTTTTATTTGCAAATATATATTTTATGGTTTATAAATAATTTTGTTTCAAATTTTGGAATTGCATGTAAATGTATATTCATTTATTCTAAATGGAATGAAAACAGAAACAAATACTGAAGTGTATGCCTTAAACAGTCATGAATTTAATTAAGCACTAGCTGGAACCCTCAAGTTACATTATACTTGTAGAGCCTGATTAATGATCCAGAAGATTTATGTATAAAACCCGTTCACCATGCTTAAATGTTACAAAGCCAACTAGCATAAAGCAGAGGGTGATTAAGGACCAACAGGTGCAAATGCTGTTTACGTGATTTCATATTTGAAGAACATGCAGTGAATTAGATAGTTAATTATTTCAAGAAATCATGCAAGTATTCATTATTATATTCAACACCCTACCTCCCTAGCTTTCAGTTTCTAAAAGACTGAATGACACGTCTTTTTCTCTCGTTTCGCTGCGCCCAACTCGCTAAAAGACGAAATTTCTTACACTCGTGGAAGATATCCCGATCTTAAATGTGGTCTTATGCAAGAACCTATTATTCTTCCATAACTGATGATTTTACAGTCTGAGATGACCCATGAAAGACTGATGCATGTGAACTTATCTCCAGTTTATTTTGTAGAGGGGAGATAATTACAAAATAATTTTTTACATTTGTCATGTAAGCTTGTACTCATTTTCTATATCCTGAAAAGATGGTTGATGATCACAAATTTCCTTTATATTTAAAAGCAAATTCATAAGTAAAATACCAAAAAAAAACCTATTAATTTTAATTCTAATGTTATATATTTGTTTACATAACTAAATAATGACACTAATGTTTTCTAGGTTTTCTGCGCAGAATACTCTGAGATGGAGAGCTACAGTCTGAATCAGTATCTGTACTGCTGATCTAGACTGGGTTATTCTCTGTCATTCCAGCAGTTCCATGTGGAAAACCATAAGCAAATTGAATTTGTTTTTTATCTGTTGCTGAAGTTTCACAGACAAAAACCTTTTTCCCTTGCGTTTTAATCTTAGGGCGTAGAATGCTTACAGATGCACAAGAGCAGTTTGTTTCCGCATCTTCACTTATTTCATGTACAGATGCCGAAACTTCCTGCCTTTTTGCAAAAGAAGCTACATCATCTGGTCCACTTGATGTATTCTCTGATGAAAATAGATCAACAGAGCCATTTATTAAAGAAATTTCACTATTTTCAGATGTTGAAAATAAATCAGCTGAACCATCTGCTAATGAAACCGGTTCAGATGATACCACATTTTCACTATTTCCTGAAATATCTTCCTCTGACTCAACTACATCTTTGTCTGAGGAAATTAAATCACAAAAGGCCCCTCCTGAGGTGCCCTTAACACTAGTAGTAATCACGCAATGATGGCATGTACAGTCTCTTTCAACACTTTCATTCAGTTCCTCTGAAATGTAAAGAGAGGGTGCAAGAATTGCAAACTCATCATACAAATATCGGTGTAAAATAGCCTCACTGCAATTAAAAAATAATCCTAAATTTTTGTTTATTGTATATTTCAGAGGGACACTAATGATAATTTCATCATATCAATGACTCAGTCGTATTTTCCGACCAGAATCTGTATTTGATTCTATTTGAGAATTCCACTCATCCATTATCTGAAATTTAGTGATAAAGTACTAATTTTGTTAGTTAATCACACCTTCAACTATTGCTATTACTACACAGCTGAGATAATGAGCTGTTTTACTTTTTTTAGATAAGATTTAATAGGACGTCCTTCTTTAGCTTTGTGTCCATACCCGTGGTAAAAATAATATTAATTTATGACCTAAATTATTTTCGATTTCAACTACCGTATTTGTCCTATTACAATCAGAATAATTAATGATATCCATATATTTATATTGTTTTCTCCACTGTTGGCACTAATTTATGGCGACATTTTACGCCTCGCTGATGCTTGGGGCAAAATAAACGCCATAAAGTGTCAACACTGTGGTAAAAACAACATAAATGTATGGGTATAGTTAATTATTTCTCTGTAAATTAAGCTAAAAAATAGAGATATGCATTTTAATTTTCATTTTTGTGGAATTTCTACTAATACAATGCAAAGTCAACTGAAAGTAACAAGTTGTCTCCCCTTGATAAAAATATATCATTTGATGAAAAATGTGATTTCCTTCATAAATCACGATGGATCACAAGTCAGCATAGACATTTTCAGAAATAAATTTACACATAATTTGTAGGTATATAGTATGTAGATCAACATCTCTTATTTTTTATTCAATTCTGATTCAAGTATAATGAGGTACAGTAGATCAACATCTCAAATGTAACATGCTTCTTATATTTTTCTTCCATGTTTCAAAGATTTGAATAATTAAACATTTTTACAATGATTGCATTGTATACTTGGCAAAAATGGAAGATTTTCGTAATAAGTGCTTTGAGTTTAAAACGGTTTGTGGGGTACTTAATAAGCACCCCCATTTTCAAATTTTCGAAAGCAGGCGCTGAATACCAGGAATACAGTATGTGATTTTATCTTGCCAAAAAAACAATTTTTTCCAATCCCCTTAAATCTCACCATAAAAAATCAAGATTTCCTGTTGCAAAAAACATTTGCGTTTTTGTTCTGGATTTCTCTTGTGGATTGTGGCCTGTGATTGATATTTACAGTCATTGTGGGCCGGTTTAATTTCCTGTTGCCTTTCCGTTTTAATTCCCTAACTAAAAATAAGGCTATCCAGATTTCCAAAGTTAAAAACAGCCAATACCATGTCCAGAAAATGGTCTTGACCCCTCCAGTGATGGTGAAATAAAAGCTAGCATCCTATTAGAAATACTGTATCAGGAGTTCTGTGGGCAATCCCTGTACCGTCTACTGGAGCATATTGACAAATGGACAGACAGTGTTAAAAGAAATCTTTATTCATACATGATTGTATCAAGTGTCAAAATCAATCCCTGAAGTAAAGGTACTAAATGAAGTCGACGATAGACGAGGTGAATGCAGTATTGCTCCCCTGCATGAAGTTGTATAAAAGTCATTAAAGTGTAAACTTACTTTTACAATACAAAATCTGTCCTTTGATGCCAACTTTCCAACTCTATACACAAATGATTCTGTTTGGATAGGTTTTCTGTCTAAATAATCTGTCGTGATATGTATTATCTGTATAAAGAAAACAGGACTCTCATTGGAAAACGTTATTTTCATATTTTAATTCCAAAAAAAATTATTTTATACATTCAATGGTTTCAGTCATCCTTTCATTGCCATAATTAAAATATAGGGCAGTCAGTATGACCTTAAATACTAATCAGCTTGACGCAGATTGTAATTATTAATAAATTTATTTTCAAAAACATAAAAAATCATACTGCTCCCAGCCTGATGATGTTTTGCCACTATATAATCTGTTCATGGTTTACAAATATAACTTGCATGCATATATTACAAAGCTACCAGATACCATGGTGCAAAGCCTCAGATACTATTATGAATTGTCTAGTAAATCATAATAGTGGACTCATAGCGCTCTCAATAAGGTCCATATTATTTATAGAGCTTTACTGAGTTACTATGTAATAACCATGAATAAGTTAATGGTTTCAAACAATTCTAAAACTCTTAAGAGTATTTTTAAGTTTTCTTGCAACTTCAACCAAAGATCTACATTTACCATTATACTTAAAAAAATTATATTTAGGTTTACTTGTAGTATGTGCATTTACATGAGGTAATTTGCAGTGGCTCAAACTGCTTTATTTTGTGGCAATAATCCAGGTCTGTTTCTATGTATTGTGATATTTGTTGTCACTTTGTCTTGCCTCTATATTGCAATGTTTTCATAATCAAGATGTTCAAGTGTTTTCTTCGGCTTAAGGCTTTGGTATTCATTTGCAGATTTCTAAATTGTGTGTTAACACTTGATTTCTTATGAACATTTATCCATATGATATATCTTAATAGACATATTTATGTTAAAGTGTTATATGAAAAGCTATGTTTCCTGTTGGTGGCCATCTTTGATGAGTTGTGGACCTGCCGAACATCCTTCTTGAAGTTGACCATGTAACGAGCATTGTGACTACGGCTAACTAAGAATATGGAAATGAACTATTTCAGTGGGTCACATGTTCATCAATAGCCATAAACTTGACTGGCAGTGTCATATATCCATGGTGTATAAAGCTTCTGCTTCACGGATTTTGAAAATGACTCTGTGGTATACCCTGGTAAAGCGAGCTAGTGGACTAAATATCATGGCATATCATTTTTTATTTTTTCATTTTTTAAGAACTTATATGTCGGTTAGTTATATTCAATAATTAAATGTGAAATTATTTTCCATAACTTCAGTTTCGGAAGTGACATCACACTAGACATTATCAACATTGTTTTTAGGTAAAGGTGTCATTGGATTAACATAAATATAAAACAATTTAGGAAATGTAACTTAAATGAAATTATTAAAGATGTGTGATGATTTGTAGAATCAAAACAATGAACATGTGAATAATACAAAAATAAGGAATATCAAAAGTATTCAACTTTTGACTGATCAATGCCATTATTCACTTATATATGCTTTGCACATTTAGGAAATATGCAAATTTTTTTCATCAGTTAAATGTTTTGCTATAATCATAATCTTGGATTAGTCATAGTTTATGTCATTTGTTTTAAAGTACTTACAACAGCAATAAATTCAAATAAATTCTGTTTTATCGTCAAAAAATCTGTCAATACTGGATAAGGTATGGACATGTATCTGTAATAGAGATCATAAAAGATAAAGGAAGATAACTTTAACAATGTAGAACTAAAATGACAAACTAAGAAATAAACAAATCAAAATATCATTAAAGAAACTTCGGAATTTCAGATAAAGTAAAAAACTTTACTCCTCAAACCTATATTTCATTATGTAAATTTACACCATAGCCTCTATATAAATATACTCTTTCATAAATTAAATACCAATATTTCAACTTTTAATAAGTACTTAAAACACAAAGAATTTAAATGAATTCCATTTCTAATCAACATAAAGCTCAATTCTAAATAAGGTATGGACATCCAATCTGTAATAAAGATATTACGATAGAAATAATAAAGATAGAGAGGGATAACTTAACATTGTTCAAGTAAAATGTCTGGATCAAACACAAAATTACAACAACCCGAATATCATTAAATGCAAAATGTAGAATTATGATGAAGAATTTTGCATGTTCATTACGATGTTAACGTATTTCATATGTCCAAATCTTGTAATTATGTAAATTTACTCCCCATATCTAAATTTTGATATTCAGTGTTTGATATAAATGTACTCCATTATGCCTACAATGTTGCAGTACATGATGTAACTGCTCTGCATCACCTTATCTTGTTGTTGTGTTGATTTACTCCACAAACATAAATCTTCACATTCTATTATTTTTTTTTAAATATTGATCATAAATGCAACAACCACTGATATACATTGTTTTATATGTAAATTTACATCACATCACCTATCATGTTCTTATTTATACAAATTTACCGGTAGTCCACAGTTGTATGATATTTTTAATACGTAAATAAGCTCTGCAAACATAGTACCTTCCCTAAAAAATTATACAAAATATAAAAGGTTTAATTACTTACATAAAGAAGAATTTAAATAAGAATCCATCATTAGGCCCGTAATGGTACATATGTATGCATGGTAAACAGTGACACAGGGTCTGTACAGCAGGAATATCAAATCTGTAATAAAAATATAAATTCTGACATTTTGAAATCTGAATTAATATGTTGATAGTACGCCCCAGAAGGGAGCATTAATGGTAGAAATATCAATCAGATGGGATTGTACTATCATGGCTTTAGACTGGTTCAGCATTTAAATTTTCCAGGACTTTCTTCTGTTTCCGGATGTTTGATCAGTGTCATTTCAGTGTAAAAATTTTGTTCAATAAAGCGCAACAAGGATCCATACTAAATAAAATAATAAAATAAAATAATATAATTTCTGAACATAATGATTAGAATTAATTCTTTGGTGGCGTTTCAAATCCACACTTTTGTCATATTATCTGTTCAGGTAAAGTATATTTGCATATCACATCAAAGTCCACGAAAGCAAGTGGGCTCTAATTGTGTGTGTGTGTGGGGGGGGGTCCTCAACAGGCCTTTTTCCAGAAACCCATTAATTCTTATTAATTTTCCATGTTCACGCCATGACTAAGTATATATGATGAAGCTTCCATTTCAAGTATAAGACAAGGAATTGTGTGAACAGTACAAGTTTGTTACATTTGTGTGTGTGTGTGGGGGGGGGGGGTTATTCCTATGTATTTTTTATTCACCTGTAAAATTTTATGTAAAATTATTAAAAATCAAATATATATAGTGTGCTATATAGTCTACAATAAGCAAATATTACTTTCAAAATATTTCTAAAAAAGAATATGCCAGAAATAAGCTATAACATAAGGGAGGTAATAAAATTCTGCTTTTGGAGGAAATTAAATTTGAACAACTACTGCAATGGCTATTGCAGTTTCCACATTGAGATAAGTTATTTTACAACCATTTTCAGTCAGTCTGAAAATGGTTGTAAAATATGTCAGTCAGGACAGTCAGGACAGCGGAAGACAAACGCACAATCTGTTATTTTTTCGCACCCTCAATTTTCTATCTTTACCTTGACGGTAAACAGCCCATTTGAAATTCTAAAAAAAATCATCTGTTCGTTCAAAATTTTGTTATGTTTTACATTCTAAATATTCATAATAATAAAACTCTTTCTTTCTGTTGGCTTTCCGTTAACTTACTAATCATCTGTTGTCAAAACTGACGTATCAGCATTTGTACATGGCCAACAGCTGAATTTGCACGTGCGGAATTACTGGAAGTCCAAAAAATTATTTAGAGTTACTTCCCATAGTATAGCCTCTTTTACGTTGAAAACGGATTCCTGAAGACACTAGTGTATTGGAATGTGTATCTAAAAGACTAGTTAGGATAATAGCTTCTGTGAATTTGATACTTTTGGATTATTATACCAAAGATCTAACTATCGAAAAGGTAAGTAATTTTCTGATTTATTTATAGATATATTAATGCACAAAGACTGAAAAAAGTTTTACCAACAATTATCAATTCTGACCAAGCAGGATATGTCCGAAATCGATACATAGGATTTAATGTTAGACAAATACAAGACGTCATAGACTTTTCAGAAAAATTTAAAATGGATGGCGCTATTTTATTTTTAGATTTTACAAAAGCTTTCGATTCTTTGGAACGAAATATTATGATATTAACTTTGAAAAAAATGGCTTTAAAGAATCATTTATAAATTGGGTTCAAACTCTGTACAATGATACAAAAAGCTGCAAGTGGGTATCTGCACCCTTCACCCAGCTAAGAGGGATAAATCAAGGCTATCCCTGCTCCGCGTTATTGTTCGTGTTGGCTGTTGAGATATTAGCGACCAAATTAAGAGAAAATAATGAGTTGAAAGGAATCAAAATAACATTAGATAACAAGAGGCTCTCAAGAGTCTGTATCGCTCACCTGGACCATGGCCAACATAGATAAAAGGCATTTCTAATAGGAAAAACAAAACATAAAATTTAGCAGAATACTTTTTTTCTCTAAAATAACAGTATTCTTATTTGGTTTCCATGGCAACTGAAAGATCCACCATCCATTACAACCCATAACAGAACACCATTCAAAAAAATTTGGGCAGGGTTCCCCTTATAATCAAAGTAATACATATTGCTAAAATTAAAACGTTCAGACCACATTTCAAATAAAAATTCAAAAAATGGGCAGAGGTTTCCCTTAAAATCAATAGGGCCAATGTAAAAACTATGTTCCAGATGGTGGCCATCTTTGATGAGTTACGGACCTACTAGATACATTTTGGATGGGACCACCTAAGAACAACTGTAGCTTAGTTTGGTTATAATTAAACTAGTAGTTTCTGAGAAGAAGATCTTTGAATGTATTTTCCAAAGGGTCCAATTTTAAAACTATGTTTCCGCTGGCGGCCATCTTGGATATAGCGTGAACCCAAAAAACTCTATTTTTGTAAGGGAGCACCCAAGGACTATTGTGGCCAAGTTTGGTGCCAATTGGCTCAGTAGTTGCAGAGAAGAAGATCTTTGAATGTGTTTCCCATAGGGTCCAATGTTAAACTATGTTTCCAGCTGGCCACCATCTCGGATATTGCGCGGGCCTGAAAAACACCTTTTTTGTAAGGGACCACCCAAGGACTATTGTGACCAAGTTTGGTGCCAATTGGGTCAGTAGTTTCAGAGAAGATTTTTGAATGTGTTTTACCATAGGGTCCAATGTTAAAACTATGTTTCCCACTGGTGGCCATCTTGGATATTGCGCGGACCTGAAAAAAACACCTGTTTTGTAAGGGACCACCAAAGGACTATTGTGGCCAAGTTTTGTGCCAATTGGCTCAGTAGTTTCAGAGAAGAAGATCTTTGAATGTGTTTTCCCATAGGGTCCAATGTTAAAACTATGTTTCCCGTTGGCGGCCATCGTGGATATCGCACAGACCTGAAAAACACCTTTTTTGTACGGGACCACCCAAGGACTATTGTGGCCAAGTTTGGTTCCAATTGGCCCAGTAGTTTCAGAGGAGAAGATCTTTGAATGAAAAGTTTACGCCGGACGGACGGACAACGGACGCAAAGTGATGGCAAAAGCTCACCCCGGCATTAGCCAGGTGAGCTAATAAAACCTGTAGTTTAAAGATATGTCAGTTAGCAGATGACACCACACTTTTCCTAAAATCCAAAAAAGACATCACCCTAGCTTTAAACATAATTGAATCTTTTAGTAAATTTTCAGGCATAAAATTGAATAGCAACAAAACAGAAGGAATTTGGCTTGGTAGGTTAAAACATTGTAAAGACAAATATGAAAACATTAACTGGACGAGTAAACCAGTTAAAAGTTTGGGATTCTACTTATGATATTATCATAATGAATGTCAAAACTCAATATTGAAAAGGCTATTACTAAAATTGATAAATTAATAGCAGATTGCAGTAAAAGAAATTTAACTTTAATTGGGAGAATATCAATTATAAAAGCATTGGCCATTCCAAATATTACTTATATTGCGTCTAATTCTATTACTGACAAAAACGATCTACAACACATTAACACTTCAATGTATCAATTTATATGGAAGAGTAAAAGAGACAAAATTCAACGTACTACACTAGCGAAAAATTACGAAGATGGGGGGCTTAAAATGATAGATATTGATGCATATATCAAATCCCTTCATATTAAATGAATAATTAAATTTATTCGAGAAAAAGGAGCAAACTGGATTTTCATCCCACCTTTATTTTTTGAGAATTTTGGGGAAAATCCGTTACTCTTCAGAGTAAAATCAAATTATTTATTAAAAGTGCATCAAAATAAGCTTAGTTCTTTGCCAGTCTTTTATCAAGAATTAATAAAATCCTGATTCAGTGTTGTAGACAAAACAGACAGTGAACCTAGTCATTCTAAAGTTTTAAGGAAACAAATAATTTGGGGTGATAAATATATTACTATTAAAGGTAAAAGTCTTTTTCTAAAAGTAATAAAATTTACATACACGATGTACTAGATGAATACGGAAATATCTCTGAAAATGTGATATTAACAAAACTATTAAGTAAAAGAAATTGGATAGCAGAAGTTAAACAAGTAAAAATTGCAATTCCAGCACTTTGGAAAAATGAATTAAATATAGAAACTTCATATAGAACCAAGGTTAACATAGACTCGAATATTATCAATTATATAAAGGGAAATGAAATTCATGAAAATATGAATGTCAAAAATATCTATAAAATTATCATGTCAAATCAAAGTAGTACACCAACAGGTTTTTTTTTTTAAAATGGAAACGTATTTTTAAAGAAAATGAATACACAATGAGAAGCAGCACTGATAATACATTGGTATATATATTTAAATTTTTGAGTGATAACAAATATAAAATGTTTAAATGGGAATTATTCCATTTTATATTACCATGCAAGGACATTTTAGCTACAATATGATTTCAGAAAACATCAGCTGTGGTTTTCCAGTCATATTACGTATTGGAATTGCTATCGTGTAACGAGTAAAATGACCAATTACTGCTTAGACATACTCAGTTCCAATTTTTGCTATACCTAATGTAAGAACATTTAAATATACAATTTCTAATGGGCATGATGAAAAAAGGGATAACAGGAAACATCTACAATGGCTGAAAATCACACGCTGCAATCAGCCAGGGGAAATACACGAAAAATACAAATAAGACAAAAGACAAACGTAAACAACGATAGGAGCTCGGGACAACCGCAAGTCTGTATACTGACAAGTGGGATACAAAATTTCAAAATCGTACATTGCCAAAGCGGATAGCCACCTATGACCACATGTGTCCAATTTTGCACTAGGAAGTACATAATGTATGGGATTATAATCCGTTAGAACAGAACATTTTCTTCCATAAAAATATTCATTAAATTTTTATAAATTAGAAAAAACTTTTTTATTGTAATCTGAGCATGCGAATACTGGCGAAGATGACAACATATTTTTCAAAGTTTCCAATGCTTTATTTTGCTCGGAACCCTTTTGAAACCTGACTAACCTTTTTGCTGTTTTAACGTTGACTTTTCTTTTCCGGTTTTGGTGACGAATCTTTCAATGATCTCGCAATTTGCGAAAAGTTTTTACGCAATCTCCTGTGATTACCAGAAATCTTTAAACTTTTCGAACATTCTCGGGAATAGCAGGCATTTAACCATTTTGTAAATTTTCTCTGGATCAGTCTCTATTCCGGTTCCGACTTTATATGGCCTATGAACTTAGCTTTTTTCTCAAGAAAGGAACATTTTTTCTTGATAGTTTAATCCACATTTTCATGATCTCTGAAAGATTATTTTCAATCTTTGAAGCTGATGCTCAAATGAGTATGAGAATATTGTCAAATCGTCTAGAAAAATAAAACAGATTTTTAAATGAAGTGCACCAAATCAATTTTCCATTATACGTTGATAAGTGGCGGGCGCATTTGACGATCGGAAAGGGAGACGATTATATTTCCAAAAACCTAGTGGACCTATCTCGAAAGCAGTACGAGATTTATGTTCTTCCCCAATTTCGACTTGTTCATAACCAATTTTCATGTCAATAACTCTAAAGTATCTTACTTTTGCTAATGAATCAAGTATCTCATTAATACGAGTTAGTGAATAATTATCATTGAGTGTTCTGGAGTTTAAAAATGCACATTCTAAGACTACCATCTTTTCGAGGAGCAAGTACTGTTGAGGATGAATATAGACCTTTTTATTCACAAATTCGTGGGTGTCGCCATTGCCGACTT